>VZTM01000865.1:47670-102049 GCA_013400555.1 Jacana jacana | reverse complement strand
AGAAGGAGATCAGGTTTGTCAACTGGATAAAAATCTATCAGATCGTATTTTGAGACAGAGTTTGAAACATGCAGCACAAATACTGATGATCATACCTCACTATCAACAGGTATTTATTAATGAATCAATACTGCCATGAGCCTGTGGAGTACAAGTAACTATTCCCATTATGTTTATGAAGAACTCAATAGAGAGATACTTGCATTGGCTACAGAAGGACCTCGTTTAAGATAAATGACTAATTCTTCTGAGACTGAAATCACGAGCCTTGTGCTCACACTGTGCCTCAAATTCCTCTCCAGCACTGACTCTTGTCCAACTGGATAAAAATTTGGTGGGTGAAACAGCAACTGAAGCCAGTTGCCTGCTCTGCTCTTCTGCCAGAGGATGCTGCCCCGTGGTGGGAATAACCGAACTACTCTCCAACCGTGGTTGTTTTAAGACTGTTCAATTTTAATCTTTTTTACTCAGTATTTAAGTCAAAACTTTTTTTTTTTTTTTTTTAAAGACTGTTCTTTTCTTCCCCCTTCTGAAACCACGATGCCCACTTATCCTTTTAAAAAGATATCTATGGTTTAATCTGGAAACCTTATACCTAAATGGGTCATCCTGGCCCATTTCCTCTAATTTAATACTCTCTAATCCCCTCCAAATAGGCTCGCCCCAGCTTTGCCTCAGTCAAAAATTATTCACCTATACTGAGAGTGCATTCTCCATGTCCACATTAACTGCACATATACTGGAATAAATGGAAGAAGCTGCTCCTACTCTGCTGGAGGGAGGCAGCTGATTAACGGGGCAAATCAATGTGCCACAACGATTCCAGAAAGCACCGGAACAAAGCGATACCCAACCGGAGCTGCACGGGGCCAGAACGTGCCCGAAATCTATGGAAATCAAGGGAAATTAAAACTGTATCATGCACAGTTTGGAAGTTTATGTTCAAAGTCTGATTCAAAGCTCAAGCTGGCAAAGCGTGAGGAGCTCCGAGAGCACCCTGCAAACTCGGAATTAGGGGTGTAGTGAAGACTCAGGGGGCAGTGTGGCCTTACCTCCAGGCTCCTTTCCTGCTGAGAACTAGATCTTTACAATTTCAAGTGGAGATTTTAATACTGAAATCCAACATATTTCCAGCTAAAAGAAAGAAGAGCAGGGTGGCTCAGGGGACTGGCTACAAAGTAGAAAACAACTAGTTCTGAGCAGATGACTAAGCCACCAGCAATAGAAAATAAATACCTAATGGTTGGATGGAGAAGTCTTTTTGAAACACATTGGCAGATTAGCTGCCAACACAAACCCCCTGGTAGCGGTTATTTCTTGCTGTGACTCCCTCTGTGACTGCCCTGCCACTTGTGCTAGGAATGTCCACGTGCCAGATGAATCATCTCCACCCTTGAAATAATCTATCTGGGAAAATCAGACTGTGTTCACAGCAGCCCAGTTTCCTGCTACCTGTTCCACAGACAGGACTTCTCCTTCCAACTTGGTCTGACAGGAGGTGCAACCAGAAGTCAAGAGGTCAAAGAATCAAGAATCTGTCTCAAGAATCTGGTTGCCCATGGGCAAGGACTTGGTGGTGCCTGTAGAAGAGGTGTGGGGAAGGGTGCTACGGGACTGGCCAGGCAGAGAGACGGATGAGAGCACAGCACAGGCCAAGCCTCTCCTTTCAGCCCAACAAGCTTCAAACTTTGGATTCGTTTGCTTGTTTATTGAAGAAATAGCATGGATACCAATTACACTGAAGGCTCATGACAAAAGCAATTTAAACCAACAAATTCATAGGCTCAAAGTGAAGGATGAGATTTAGACAACTTCAGTTTGTACCGGGATCCAAGATACAGCAGCCATCGCTGGGATCAACACATCTGATTCCAGAGTTTTCTGCCTTTGCCATAGAATATTAGGCTAATGGTCTACTCATCCCCTTCCACAAGTCTGTAGTGGTGCTAACCTCGCCTGCACACCTCTGGTTTCCCTCTAGCACAATCAGCAGATGGATGGAGATCTCTCTTTTAACAATTCCCCTTCTCTGATCAAGGCTGAGTTTCTAAGAACTGCCTGATTTTCTTTCTTTTTCAGTGACAGAAAAGCAGCAGGAATAACTTACCAGCCAGACCCACTGAGGAATCAAACCCTACTGTTGCCTGGTTTAAGTATCCAGCGAGTCCCAAACCAGTGGAACTCTCCAATTTAGTCAACTGCTGAGTCATCATAACTGCTTCTCTGCTGCTTTTAGACAAATTAACAGAAACAAACCACCAAAGTTTACATCTTTGTGGGGTTATTTTAGCTTGTACTTACACTACTGGAAAAGTTCTGAGCATACTTTACATGGGGATGGGACGTTATAAAGCCTCTTGAGGGTCTTCAGTGTTATTCACCATTCTGAAAGACACAATCAGAATATACAAAAACATCAGAGATTCCTGTGAAAGGCAAACACGTCCTGATTTCTCGTTATCTGGCACACAATTACACAGCCTGCTTACAGAGGGCAACCTTAGGGCAGTTTAACCAAGCAGCAGCACCAAATCACTCCTCCTTAAAAACAACCAAAGACAGGTCCCTTCGGGATGTTTCGTGATCACCCGATCCATCCCACTGCTACAAGGCAGGAGAAAGTATACCAAAACCTAAATATAAGCATGGTTAAGAAAAAATGTTCCCTGGAACCACTCAATTTTCTTATATCATCTTTGGTTTTTTAAAATGGATCGTTAAAGCCTCACCCTCTTTCCTCCCTTTGCCTCCAGCGGGAGCTCTGACACGGGCTGCAACGGACCCCTGGTCTCAAGGTCTGGTAAATAGTCTCTTACCTCCCAACAGCCTATGAATTATAAACGACTCAAGTTATAAATGGACACTGTACAGATCTAAGCAAGGCCAATCAGCTGAGTATTCTGAGCCTGTGCACACCCATGGGTTAAAAACTGGGTATCCAATCCCATAATCTGCAACTAATCCAGCTCCATATACATGTGTGTGTATATACATATATATATAATCACAGACATACACTTCAATGCACAGGGCCCGATTCCTAAGGAGAAGTTTGATGTCTGGTGGTGTAATCAGTCCACAGACAAAAATTTAAATTACAATTGATTTCTTTTGCCCACAAGTAAATTAATCTATGCAATCATTTAGCCTTATGACAGTTACCTACCCTTTTAACTCACAAAAGCTATTAAAAGGATTATTTGGCTAACATCCGCAAAGAGCTTAGAAGACAGGTACTATGTTCTCAAAAGGAATGACCTAACAGAATTTCCTTTAGCTATCACTGCTGATGTCTTTCTCCACAAACTAACACGGACTGAAAGAGCTTAAAAAGTCCAACTATTAACCAACAAGAAAGAGAAAGGCAGGATATTATATATTATATCCAGGCAGGGGCAAAAAGAACCGGAGAGAATATTTAGCCTTCAGGCTATGGGTGCTTTTGAGCTGGAACAGCAAAGAAGTGGGCAAAGTGGGGAAGATTTGCAGGGTGTAGAATCATAGAATTGTCCAGGTTGAAAGGGACATTTCAGACCAGTGAGTCCAACCATCAACCCAACACTGACAAGAACCTCCACTCAATCCTATCACTAAACAATCCTTTCAGACCAGTGAGTCCAACCATCAACCCAACACTGACAAGAACCTTCACTCAATCCTATCACTAAACAATCATAGAATCATAGAATCATATAGGTTGGAAGAGACCCTTGGGATCATCAAGTCCAGCCATCAGTTCCTCCCAGTCCCTACCAGTACACTGTGGGTATGCTCTGAGCTCTTCCCAAATGTTTTCTTTTGACTCGTGGGGAAAAACACAAGACAATCACCCTACACAAAGGTGTTCCACACATTATTAAAACAGACTTTCTTCTGCTATTTACTGTGAGGAGGAATTGTTTCAATGTTTAGACATTCGAGAGGCACTCTAGAATACAGTGATGCATAGGTGTTCCCCCAGAATTATAGACCCACTCGTCAACAAAGACCATTTACTTTTCTCCCTAAGGAGATGCCTGTAATACCAGCAACCAAGCCTCCTGGATGGGCCCATCTTGGCTCTTCTCGGTGGTTAAGAGTGGTCTGGATGCTACAGCTTGACTCTATCGCATTTGATGCAGCCTTTGGGGAAGAGCTGCAGCTATTCCAGGTGGAGCCCACTGGCCACACACAGACCATACCATCCTCTGTGGTGGCTTTCCTTCATGCTTTTTTTTTTGTTGTTTCTTCATGGCTGGGCTGAAAGAGCTTTTCCAGAAGCAGCTTCTGGCCACCAGCTTTCCCAGGCTTTAAGCCTGCCCCATGATTGCTCCCACCCAGCTGTTGCAAAGGAAAGCGCTGGGTGTTTTCGGGGAGGGCGGTGCCGAGAGCTGGCCGCTGCCATTGCCAAAACAATCCAGTTGGCCCATGTCTCAGTCTCAAGTCACCTTCTTCCTTGCCAGGAAAAGAGGTCTCCAAGAGCAAGGTCAGAGACAAGACGAGTGGTCCCAGCAGACCACAGGTCACGCACTGTGGCCCGGGAGAGAAATCGTGACACCAGAAGTACTGATGAACGGCAAAGAAAAACAGCTGAGTCCCTCACAATCGGCCACCCCCAACCTTTTGAAGGCAGTTCTACACCAAGACACTTCTCTGTCAAATCTTTTAACTGCATTTGAAACACTTTCCCTGAAGCAGTCACAAAGAAAAAAAATAAAAATGAGATCATGCTGTTGACTTATTGCCAAATTTTGAGTTTAATACAGAGAGCTGTTTTGTTTTCCGAAGAGGAACAAATTAAGACTTAAATATATACAAACTTTCTGAAGGTCAGAGAGGCTAATGATAGAGAACTGGATTCCTCAGAGAAAGATTTGCTTCCAGGGCGTGAAGTGTGGAAGAAGCAAAGAACAAAACCCACAAAGGGAAGAAAAGATCACCTTCCATCATCATGAGACGCAGAATTAAAACTGGAACGCGAGGAGATGAGGTATAAAGAGCCAAGGAAAAGGCTGCAGTAACTCAGGTGCGGGATGACAAAGGCAGGACAGTGATGTTGGTGATGCTAATGGAAGAGAAAAAAAGGTAATGGTAGAGAGCTCAGATGTTATAAATGAAGAGCCATTAGGATCTAGCCCAAATTTGGGATGCGAACAGAGGAGGGAGAAGGAGCTTCTCCAAGAGGCTCCAGATCTGCGAGCATGGATGGCAGCATTTCAGCAGAAATGAGGAAAGAGCTCGTCAGAAGGTAAAAGGAATTCTCAGTTTTTGCTTTGGTAAAGGTTGGGGCAGCAGGATTACAGTGTGAATGCAATGGCAAACTGTCCCAGACGGGGGCCAAACAACGAGCCTCAGGTCTGCCTTGGTCGCTGGACTCATCAGCACACACGCAGTGACAGGGAGAGGAGAGGGAGAGGGAGAGGAGAGGAGAGGAGAGCTTCCCATGTCTGATGCCAGAAGGGAACGGCTGTGGCTGAAAAGGGTTACAAACAGGCTTTGGATCAGGGTTGGTCTAAAGTTCAATGGCACAGAAATACCTTCCCTGCCCTCCCCCCCACACCACGTAAAGGTTGCTCAAACGTTTTTGCAAGGTAAGGGCCCATCGGATGGGAAACCAGCAGCCCCTCGCCTATAGTTTTAGCCAAAAAAGTTCAGGCCCGAGCAGCGTCAGCTTCTGCCACCAACAAACCACTGAAATTCTGAAATCACAATCCCATCCCTCTTTTCCCCTCGTCCCCCATTAGCATAAAGGGAGGCACCAAACCAGCTTCCATCACGGCAGCAAAACCCAGTGTCACCACAGTCTACAGTCAATAGGCAAGTACGAGCCCACAAACCTTTGCCCTTTTCGCATTATTCATTAAATAAATTATCTGCTAACACAGGGAAAACACTCCCAGCTCCTGATCCTATTTCTGGAGCAGACAATAAAGAAAAACCCCAAAACTATTCAGTATTAATATGGAAATCATGGCCACAGTTGTAGAATCAGATGTAATGAACAATCTCGTTCCCAGTTTAAGTTGCTATAAAGGCAGCTTAAATTTCCAATGGATGAGTCTTCATGGCAATCTGTTTTTTAGATATTAAAAATCTCATTTTCTCAGTGCCAAGGACAAGTGAAAGTGTGAAGCACTGGAGTATCAACTCTGCATTTGTCTCACTTGACATGAAATCATTTTCATTTTAGTTCCGATTTTTAATACATTCTTGGGATCCACTTCAGTTTTCTTCATTTCTCACTGTATGCAATTAAATGTTTTGAAGTATAGTTCACCCTGATCCACGACACCCTGCAGGAGCAAGGAGGAAGTCACTTGGTAGAGATGAGGCTGATATCACTTACTTGGAAGAGAAATTCATTTTCCCTTTTAATTTCTGAGTGAGTCACAGAGTAAAAAATAATGCCACCACTTGGTATTTCACTAATACCTTCCCCGGTCAGCTCTTGAAAAGGGCTTTACAAATAACAAATTAAAAGCTTGTGTCCTTGGGGAAGAGAAAGATCATCATTTTGTCAAAGTAAAACACAAACAGAGGGACTAAATTCTTGGCTGAAAGCCACCCAGGATAACATCAGCGGCCGAACACGGGATCTGCCTGAGGAGGCCCCGCTATTAGAGCAGGGTTATTACTGATCCAGCTACTGAAACGCAGAAGAACCGAGTTTTCAGCCTGCTGATAAACCTGGTGTGTTGGACACCAAAGAAAACACTCCAATTCAGCCCTGAGAATAAAGTTTTACTATTGCTGAACGGGAAGAAAGGCAGATTCCCAACCCCGTGTGTAACTACAAACCAGTCCTCTCCTAGAAGTAACAGGACATCTCAAGATCATATCATTGAAGCATACTTAAATGATGCTCTTAAGGTCTGGAGGAATCCTCAGGTCTTCTGGCTGGGGCTCTGTGTGGGTGTATGTGCACACGTGTGTATTCACCTCTCTGTGAACATGGGCAGTTCCATTTCATCTGCTTCACCTTCTCTGCACTGAGGCCACCCTAAAGTTACTGGTTTAACTTCTTTCCATAAGATACCTTGCCTCAAAACCATCAACAGCCCAAGGATCCATCCATTTTAGCTCATTCCAGGTTTATCACTCTCCCCATTACAAACCTGTACTTGATTTCTACTATTCATGTGTCTGACTGCGGATTCCAGCCAGCAGCTCCTCTAAAGCCTTTCTTTCCCAGCTTGGAACCTTTTTACTCTTGGGAGATGTCCAGGTAGGTTTACCCCACGCTTTTAAAACTCCAGGTACTGCATTTGTATCAAAACTTAAAGATAAATTCACCTGGGTGCAGGCACAAAAGTAGGACTAGCATCCAAACTACTGAAGCTAATCTAGGACTCTCTAGCCCATTTTCCCAAAATAGACCTATTAGGGAAAAAAAAAACAACCTCAAACCCAAACCCAACCGCTCTGGCATATGACTTGAGGATGTGTTAGATTTGTGCCCTGGAAAGGAAGGTTAAGAACCTTCTCTAAGAACTGCCACCTCCTGAGCCCACACCGTAGCTTGGCGACACGCAGCAACCAGTTTCATGCTGTCATCCCACTGCAATCCAAAGGAAGAGTGGGTTCTAAAGTCCCCGGGCTCCAAGTTACATAAATATCACTATTTTAAAGTAGTGCATTGACCAGTACCTTCACAGAATCCCAGGCTCACAGAATGTCAGGGATTGGAAGGGACCTTGAAGGCTCATCCAGTCCAATCCCCTGCTGGAGCAGGAACACCCAGAGCAGGTCACACAGGAACGCCTCCAGGCGGGTTTGGAACGTCTCCAGAGAAGGAGACTCCACCACCTCCCTGGGCAGCCCCCGCCAGTGGTCCCTCAACATCACTGTGAAGAAGTTTTTCCTCATATTTAACTGGAACCTCCTCTGTTCCAGCTTGCACCCATTGCCCCTTGTCCTGTCACTGGATGTCACTGAGAAGAGCCTGGCTCCATCCTCCTGACACTCACCCTTTACAGATTTATAAACATTAATAAGGTCACCCCTCAGTCTCCTCTTCTCCAAGCTCAAGAGACCCAGCTCCCTCAGCCTTTCCTCCTCTGGGAGATGCTCCACTCCCATCAGCATCTCTGTAGCCCTGCCCTGGACTCTCTCCAGCAGTTCCCTGTCCCTCTTGAACTGATGGGCCCAGAATTGGACACCATAATTCAGATGGGTCTCACCAGGGCAGAGTAGAGGGGGAGGAGAACCTCTCACAACCTACTAACCACCCCCCTTCTACTACACCCCAGGATGCCATTGGCCTTCTTGGCCATGAGGGCACAGTGCTGGCTCATGGGCATCCTGCTGCCCACCAGGACCCCCAGGTCCCTTTCCCCTATGCTGCTCTCCAACAGGTCACTGGCAACACGCTCTCACCAAGAATCACTGCTAAAGCCAAGCAGCTTCTGGGCTGCTGTGGACTGACATTTGCAAGGAGCGCCTCGGCTCAGCTGCAAGGTAAGGAGGCATGAACTGTCATGGCAGAGACCTCATCTCAAGGGACAGGTTGTGACCTTCTAATCACAGGTTCAAAGAATGGTTGATGTTGGATGGGACCTCTGGAGATCATTTTATCCAACCTCCTGCTACCCAGAGCTATGGACCATGTCTCCATGGTTTCTGAGTTATCTCTAAGGTTGGAGACTCCACCACCTCCCTGGGCAACCTGTGCCAGCAAACCAAAGGAGACCACAGTGATACTTTTCACCAACAAAAATTCTTGAAGAACCTGCTCAGAAGTTACATCCAACCAAAGCAGTTTTCAGTCCTACTGTAGCTGTGTTGGGTTATCAAACCCAGCCCAGGAGAAAGCCGTATTTTGGGATTATGGCGAGGGAATAGAGCAGCTTCTTGCCAAGCTTGCAGCAAACATTTTTTGATGGGATCCTCTTCTCCCTCAGAAATCTTTTAACTGAAGGAAAACCACCAAAACAAGCATTTTCCCCTTTAGAAAAAAACACATCTCAATCTTATGATAAAGCCACAGTTGGTACACTTCAAAAAGAAAGCAAGTAAATCACTGTTTGCACAACATGCCCTGCAGTAGGTCTCCACAGAACAATCACTGAAGCACTGCAGTCGGCATCATCTCTCTCTCCT
The DNA here is from genome assembly GCA_013400555.1 of Jacana jacana. Classification (NCBI taxonomy): domain Eukaryota; kingdom Metazoa; phylum Chordata; class Aves; order Charadriiformes; family Jacanidae; genus Jacana; species Jacana jacana. The sequence continues at coordinate 92,971 of VZTM01000865.1, read as the reverse complement.
TTTCCCTCTCCAACCTCATGCAAAAGGAACCACTTTACCCAAATTTAGTGGTATTACCCCGAGTGCCAGCAGAAGGCCAGGCTCCCTTCTCAGGCAGACAAGCAACCAGTCTGCCCCACCTACAGAAAAACTGAGGTCACAAAATTACAAAGTTTCCCAAAGTCCCACAAGGTTTCCAGAATGGCAGGTAAGTTCATCTGCATTTCACCAGAAGAGATCCTGAGTTACTCCAGAATAACAGAATGGTTTGTGTTTGAGGGGACATTAAGGGTCATCCAGTTCCAACCCCCTGCCCTGGGCAGGGACACCTCCCACCACACCAGGGGGCTCCAAGCCCCCTCCAACCTGGCCTTCAACCCCTCCAGGGATGGGGCAGCCACAGCTTCTCAGGGCAACCTGGGCCAGGCTCTCCCCACCCTCACAGTCCCAGAGATACAATGCAGTCCCAGTAAAAGGACATAATTCAGTATTGCTTTGTCCTTAACAGCAGCTGGAAAATCTAATGCTACCACCAAGATACATCTGTAGACACATTCCAACCCAAAAAAACCCGGGTTAGATTTCCATTATTGCTTACAAATGAGCAAAATGGCCTTGATGTACCAAGCATCTACGATCTTCTACCTCCTGAATTTCAGTACATTGTCCCCTCCAAATATGTCTAAAAATTTGCCTGGAACCAAAGACCAGACCTGAATTGGCTTTTCTAGCTAAAATTACAAGAGAATCTCGACAGTGGAAGACTGACAGCGAGGCACACTAACTCATGGCCAACAGCAAGAGCTAACAGCCACTACAAAGATCACCTCCTTAATGACCAAATAGGTTCTCTTAATTCATAGATCAGTTTGAGCACTGAAATGGTTGAAGAGGAGAGAGATGGTCATTCACACGTCACAGAGAATTCAAGGAGACGGTGACTCTCAGCTGCATCATAGGATCACAGAATGGTTTGGGCTGGAAGGGACCTTAAAGATCACTGAGTTCCAACCCCAGGAGGCAGGGAGACCTCCCACCAGACCAGGTTGCTAAAAGCCCTGTCTAACCTGGCCTTGAATCCCTCCAGGGAGACCTGGGACAGTCTCACCACCCTCACACCAAAGAATTTCTTCTCCGCATCTCAGCTCCATCTCCCCTCTTTCAGGGTCAAACCCTTCCCCCTTGTCTTAGGGTTCCCCACCCTCACATCAAGAGTCCTCCTCATCTCTCCTGTAGGCCCCCATTAGGGACTGGAAGGGGGTCCCCAGAGCCTTTTCTTCTCTGGGCTGAACAACCCCAACTCTCTCAGTTGAGTGGTTCAGTTTGACATGTTTGACGCTGCATTAGGACAGAAAAGAAGCTCTTCAGGAAATTAGGAACCACGTGTCAGAAGACATCAAGGAAGAGCAGAGGTGGAGGAGCCGTCACATCCCAGCAAATTCCTACAGAGCCACAGAGGGTAAGACATACCCTAAAGCAGAATGAAGATTTAAAGCACTTACATGCCAAGAGTAGGGATTATACCTTGAACTTTGTGGATAGGTACACCGCGAGGCACATACATTAATCTGGACCAAAGTGGAGATGGGACATTGCCAAGTCCTCGAGTCTAAGGCTCATTCAAAAAAGATCTCAATTAACACTAATTACCTTGACAGCTTTTTGCAAGGAATACAGTGACACAGTAGCACTGGATATGCCAACTGAAATGAGATTCTGTATTGCCAAGCTTGTCTGCACCCTATCTCCAGCACAGAAGATCGTTAGATGTGAGCCTCTCTGCCTACTAAGTCTACTCAGGCAGGCCCACCTGTGGTCCATTCCTGTGGTGGTTATACCCATAATAATGCCCTAAGAAACCTTCTCCACCACTGCAACTTCTCAAACGAATCACCACACAGCGTGCTGTGGGAGAACTTGCCCTCCTGAAGTGCCCCAAGTCTGACATCTCTCTAGTCTGCCTAGCACCAAGTATCAGTTCCAGGGCAGGGGAATTAACTACTCTGTTAGACTGCAATTTGGGTGCAACAGGATGAAGCCCAAGCAAACTATGCCCAAGCCCAGGAACCAGAAATTACCACTATTATGGCTTCCAGATCTTGGCAGGAGCTCACTCATGCTGGAAAAGAACCTGCCAGAGTGTCCTGACCACCACATGTGGCAAGTGGTACCCAGCTGAAGGAAAACTAACAGCAGAAGCACAGCATCCTGCAGATCTGAGATGTTCAGCTGTGCCTTCAGAGCATCCATCTCCTGCATAAAGCTCTGCTAATCCAATCTCAGCCCGCTAGTAACAGGACATGGAGACATCAGAAAATGCACTGGTTTTCTCAGTGTCTGGAAAACCAAGGCTACCAGTACCTGTGCTTACAGAGCTTGGCTTTTGATCCTGCAGTCACACAGGTTTAGATAAAAATACTTAAAATAAGTACAATCTTTGAAAGACAGGCCTTCCTCTTTGGCTGCCAATTCCACTCATCCCGAAGAGCATACAGATGAGAACAACCATGAAGACCAAGGCTCAGCTGCTAAGCAGGTCATGGCCACTGATGGGCAAGTTCAAGAGCACAAAACCAGGAGGTGGTGCAGAAGCATCCAGCAGCCCCAAGAAAAGGGCCCATCCATCAGACTGGACAGGCAGAGACTTTCTTCCAGCCACGAGTCTCCATGGGACCCCTGTGAGCCTAAGAGAAGCCACCAAACCTTCTTTAGCAGAATTCCAGAAACACTACCAGCCATCAGGACACTTGAGAGATGAATATTAATTGCAAGAAGGGGTCCCCCAAACCCTTGGCAGGCAGAGAAAACTGCTATGAAACAATTCAATGTGAATACAAAAGCGCCCAACGCAAGACGCCCAACTGCAAGACGTATCCATACTCGGCTGAAGAACCTATACCCAGTTGCTTACCCCAGAAAAGAAACCAGGAGCGTGTCTGCCATCCCTAGTACCAGGAAAAAGCACAGAAGAGAAATAAGTAATGCCTTATGATCCTTTATTCTTGCACTGCTGTGTGCAACACAGAAGTATTGAGAGGAATGTGGCATCCCTTAGCAATAGGAAATGCAGAGCGTAAAAGTTAGGAGAAGTATCATCTGCTCAAAAATAGGCTTTGGATTTAAGATTATCATCCCCCTTTCCCAACCAGTAACCTGATGGCATGCTGTACAATCAATAAACTAGTTAGGAACCTTGCAAAACATTAAATGCTGTTCTGAAAAGCTCTGCAAGCTCTGTCTCTTGTAGTAAAATAAGCACCCCGTAAAATAATTCCGTCCCCAAATAAGTTTGCCTAAAATTGGGCCATAACAGGAGACTAGAAGCATGGTGGCCTCGCTGCTGTCTGCCCTCTGCCTTACAACTGCGGGTAGGTTTGAGGGACAGCCGTAGGGCACCCATCTGCTGCTGAACTCAGAGTACAATTAGCTGTCAGAGAATCCACATGGCCACTGGTGATGCTGGAACTGGCTCGGGATCTGGCAGATGCGTTGGTGCCAGAGCAGCAGATCAGACAAGTCTCCTGTCCCTCTCCATCCCATGCCCTTGTGCTGAAAGTAGGGACCTGTGGCTCTCCCCTCCTTTTCTGCTCTCTCCTCTTCTTCCTCTCCCACAGACGTTCATCAGGTCAACCTCCAAAGCTTGTAGCCACGTCAAGCAAACAGTCGGGTCCAAGTTTTCTTTTTCACATGCTTTGCCAGAAAAACTGTGGGGTTCCCTCAGCCCTGCAGAGGTACAGGGTTCAGCAGATGCAAGGGGAAGAGGGGAATCTCTTTTGTCCAAGGTAAAGTTATATTCTGGCAGATTTATCCTGAAGACACTCCATCTTGTTCCTACCCACTGAGTGGTCTGGAAGGCACAGACATGACTTTGGTCAGTCGAGCGACTCAGCGACGAGAATGTTCCGGGTATATTGGTGTTAGGAACCCCAAATTTAGAAAGGGGGCATTTAGCAAGATGCTTTCACAATTTCAGAGTTTGAAAGGCTTCATTAGTTGGAACAGCGTGCTTGAAAAAGAACAATACCCGACCCTGAAAAAGGATGTTTGGTTGTTTCTGTGTTTGAGGTGTTTCTCACGTGGTTGCTCACTGCCTGAATTCTGTGATAACAGCATATAAACTCCATAAGCTACAGGCCTTACTGCTGGCAGCACACTTGGTACAGAAACCTCACATACCCACTTACACACATCAATAAATAACTAAATAAACAAACAAGCCAAACAAACAAACAAGCACCTATTAGAAGTGGCAATAACACTGAAGCAAACATCAACTGGATGCTCAAGGAGGACATCCAAAGAGTTGACATTCCCCCTGTCTGGCCCTCCAGCCCAGACAGCACGCTCCAGGTGGGCATCCCTGGCCAGCCAAGTATTACCCTTGCAAAGGCCTTCTCCTGCTTACCATATGAACAGGGATTTATAGGGGAGACTGTCTGGAACACTGCTTAACAATGCTGATAGCGGAGTGCCGAGAAGTCAGTAGTTTGGCAATCACAAATACAGCAATCCCTGCTGAAATCTGTGCTCTCACACTTGCTAAACCTGTAATCCCAGTTGGGCTTTTTTTCTCTCTATCCAGCCCCCCCCACTCCCTCCCCATAATAAGTGGTTTAAATTTAGTAGGAATGATTCACTCTGCGCAGGTTTGCTTGTTTTATTTATTCCCTTTCTTTTCCCAGCACTTTGAATCCATCTTGGATGACATCTCCCAGGAAGACTGGAGGAGGAGGCTGAACCTCCCATTAAGTAGGGAGGTGATTGTCCCCCTGTGCTCAGCACTGGTGAGGCCACCCCTTGAGTCTGGTGTCCAGTTCTGGGCACCTCAGCACAAGAGAGATCTGGAGGGGCTGGAGCGAGTACAGAGGAGGGACACGGAGCTGGTGAGAGGCCTGGAGAATGAATCGTATGAGGAGCCATTGAGGGAGCTGGGAGTGTTTAGTTTGAGGAAGAGGAGGCTGAGGGGAGACCTCATCCCTCTCTCCAACTGCTTGAAAGGGCATTGCAGAGAGGTTGGTGCTGGTCTCTTCTCACGGGCAATGAGCGATAGAAGGAGAGGGAATGGCTGCAAGCTGCAGCAGGGTAGGGTTAGGCTGGCCATGAGGAAAGAGTTTTTCCCAGCAAGAGTGGTCAGAGCCTGGAATGGGCTGCCCAGGGAGGTGGTGGAGTCCCCATCCCTGACTGTGTTTCAGAGTAGATTGGATGTGGTGTTGAGGGATGTGGTGTAGGGGAGAACTTGTAGAGTAGGGCTGATGGTTGGACTTGATGATCCCAAGGGTCTCTTCCAACCTAGATGATTCTATGATTCTAATGGGCAGAAAACCCATTAAACACAGTGGCTTCCATAACTTTGTTGTAACTCAAGTATCTCTGTAACTTGGCAATTTCCTCCTGCAAGAAACAGCAGATACAGGGCAGACAGGCCTCCAAACCACGTTCTGGTGCTACTTTTGCTCAAAGCTGGGTTCAGGCCAAAAAAGATGCAACTTGCTCTAGCAGGAGGTGTCTCTGCCCAGGCCAGAGGGGTTGGAATTAGACCATCTTTAAGGTCACTTCCAACCCAAACCATTCCATAATTCTATGATTCCCTGTGGTCTTAAGACATATCCATCCCCCAGATGGCCTCCTCTGGCATCAGATCCAACCACAGGACCCTCCTATGCTGCTCTCAACCCATCCAGGCTGGGCAGCACCTTTGCCTTGTACAAGCCAGGCTTGGGGGGCAAAGTCTACATATAGAACCACAGAACCATCTAGGTTGGAAGGGACCTTTCAGATCGTTGAGTCCAACCAACAACCCAACACTGACAAAAACCATCACTAACCCATGTCCCTCAGCACCACGTCTGCCCAGCTTTCAAATATCTCCAGGGATGGTGACTCCACCACTGCTCTGGGTAGTCTCTGCCAAGGCTTCACAACCCCTTCTGCAAAGAAATTTTTCCTCATATCCATCCTAAACCTCCCCTGACACAAATTGAGGCCATTTCCTCTTGTCCTATTACCTGATCCTTGGGAGAAGAGAATGATATCTCGTGGCTACACCCTCCCCTCAGAGAGTTGAAGAGAGTGAGAAGGTCTCCCCTCAGCCTCCTCTTCTCCAGGATGAACATCCAAAAGCTCCCTCAGCCACTCCTCACCAGATTTGTGCTCCAGACCCCTCACCAGCTCCATTGCCCTTCTCTGGACACACTCCAGCACCCCAAGGCCTTTCTTGCTGTGAGGGGCTGAAAACTGGACAGAATATTTGGGGTGGGACCTCACCAGTACCAAGTATAAGGGGACCATCACTACCCCTGTCCTGCAGGTCAGATGCTGTTGGCCTTCTTGACCACCTGGACACTCTGCTGGCTCATATTCAGTCAGCTGTCAACCAACCCCAGGTCCTTTTCAACCAAGCAGCTCCAGCCACTCTTCCCCAACCCTGTGGTGTTCATGGGGTTGGTGTGACCCAAGTGTTGAACCTGGTACTTGGCATTGTTGAACATCTCACACCACTGGGCTCAGCTCATTGATCCAGCCTGTCCAGATCCCTCTGTGTTTGTGCATTACACTTAAGAAATAAAAAGCTCCCCTCCCTGCTATGAGGTTTTGGTTATGGAGGTCTCCGATTCTGCTGGTCTCATCCACAACTTTGGGGGGCTTCTCCCAGAACTCATGATCTTTGCTGCAGAAATGGAGGAACGAATGCATGTTTGGGTGAGCTGCAGTGCTCAGCCAGCAGCACACAGGGAGCACAGGGCTGTTCAGCTTCTGTGCTCTACCTAGGGCAGAAAAAGAGCCACGGCGGTGGCAGATAGGACTCCTTTTGGTGCGTGGAAGGTAACTGGGAAGGAGGTAGGCTGAGAAGCAGATGACAGCTTTGGGACAGAACCGTAGGATTCTTACAGCAAAACTTTGCTAAATATATCTGCAGTGCAAAGTAGGTGGGTCAGAACATACCTCCAAGAGAAATCCATATTTGGAAGCATCGCCCAAGTGGCAAACTATACGTTCACAGTAGGTATAAGCACAAGCAGAAGGGCTTTGAGCAAGAACACTTGAAGGATTTGGAGTTTCCCTCCCCCCCACACACATACACATTCCAACAGAGGCACCAAACGCTCTTTAGGAAGCAGGCCAGAAGAATCAACAGATGCCCAGGGAGGTGAAGTGACCTCCAGTCTTAAATGGGATTATTTAGGAAGCTCGAAAACAAATCACGACTCCGTGCTACCGGCCCGCATCCTCCCACCCGCGACCGGGCTGAGGCTGGGCAACTCAGTCCACATGTGACACAGAAACCACCTGAACTTCAGGCCATTTCCCCACAGCACGGTGCTCTCAGAGATACAGAAAACAGAGCATTCACTCCACTGTCAAGAATCCGATCAAAGAGTAGAAAAGAGAGAAGTTTTATCACGGAGAGTTCTCAAGAAGGGATGAATTTTGTTGGGCCGGGACAGAGTTCTGCTGAATTCTCTTAGAACAGGAAACCCAGCTTCAGCTGTGGGAATGTACTGGAAGTGTTGATAGAAGCCAAAATTGCAGAACATTTGAAAATGCATAATTTAGTAGAGGACATGCAGTACAGATTCATAAAGGAAGGTCATGCCTGACAAATCTGCTGAAATCCTTTTTATTATACGACCAAATCGTTAGGTTAGACAAGAGCGAAACAGCAGACATAAGTTATCAGGATCTCAGGAAAGCATTTGATTTTGTACCACTCAGGCTGATTTACAAAGTCATAAAGCATCGTGCAGGGAGAAGGGGCTGACATGGATTAAAGCACATCGTAGGGGTAAGAACAAAAGCACCGCAGCGAGCGGAAGGAGCCTGCAAGGGAGAGGTGCAAAGGTCAGTCTGCTGCTAAAGGAGCCAAAACGGGCTGCAAGAGGGTAAAACTCCGACTCAGCTACCACTGAGAGGCAGAAATACCCGAATCTGGTGGCTGAACAGCAGAAGAGCGGTGCTACTGGTTGGTAAATGAGCAGGAAATGGGGTGCAGAGGTGGATGAGCGAGGCCCAGCGTTTGACCAAGGGACGCGGCAGGCGCTGCACCAACCTGTGGGATGCACTCCTGCCAGAGCTGATGTGCGAAAGCACCTTCTGGCTGGGAACCTGCCTTCGTTTTCAAGAGAATTCGGTAATTTTATGGTCATTAATAAAACCTGCAGCTATGCATGTCGTGGTAACGACACGGGTAATTAAACCTGAAGCTTCTGGGAATTAAGCTGATCGCCTGAAAGGGTCAGAAAGAAAACTCCTCTTGCGCCTCATCAGAGGAAGAGCTTTGCAAGCTGGATAGGTGCTTTCGTTGTCCAAAGCAACCATGACTTGACACACAATGCTACAGGGATGGGACCCCTACACTGACCCAGCTCCACCCTCTGCAAAAAAAATATTACTAGGATTTCATGTAGGACACACCAACAGAAACAGTCTTTTTGGACCAGCATGAAGCCAGTTTGGTTTGGTTTCTCCTCTTGGAGAATTNCCTTATTCTCCAGGCTCTTCCCCAGCTCCGTGTCCCTCCTCTGCACTCGCTCCAGCCCCTCCAGATCTCTCTTGTGCTGAGGTGCCCAGAACTGGACACCAGACTCAAGGGGTGGCCTCACCAGTGCTGAGCACAGGGAGACAATCCCCTCCCTGCTTCTGCTGGTCACACTATTTCTCATACAAGCCAGGATGCCCTTGGCCTTCTTGGCCACCTGGGCACACTGCTGGCTCATCTTCAGCCCCTTGTCAACCAACACCCCCAGGTGTGAAAGTACTTCCACTTATTATGAGACTTTCAACGGGCTCTTGGGTAGTACATTCTCCTGAAAACTACCAATTACCCTCCTGGCTGGTGGACTGGGGACGAGGTTTGTCGCTTGATGACGATGCAAGAAGTTCTTATCTTGCTCTTTCCTTTCCTGAGAGAGCCGCAGATCTCCGCCGTGTCCTCGCAAGCTGGGCTAAAACTCTCCGCAGCGAAGCGAGCCGCGGAACCGCACTACTTGGGCTCAAGGTCACCCCTTATAAAGATGAGAACAGAACGTGGATCTTCTGCTTCCCGCTCCTGTGCCCTCAATACCAGGCCACGGCGCTGCTGCCACCACCTGTGGGGACGGCCTTTCAATCTTTAAGGCTGTCAAAAGCCGGCAGCTTTTATGAGCACTAAAATTCACTTTAAATAAACTTCAGTTTTAAAAAAAAAAAAAAAAATAAAGTTGGAGGAGAACAGGTGGAGTCCTGTGACACCAGGATTCTTCAATGCACAAAGGATCTTTCATCTCGCTGTTCTGCACGGCACCTTTAAATATTCCTCTACATAAAGGCATGATATGCAAGAGCAAAAGAATAACCGAGAAACAGTAATCCCTAACAGATCAACTGTGCTTTATCTACACAGATTCTGCTTTCATAAAAGCACAGAGGAAAGGGGAGGAGGGGGGGGGAAGAAAAGTACATTCTTATTGTTTTCTGAAGCTTAAAATAACCACAAAGTGAGAAAAAATCAAAGCTGTTCCATGGAACAACTAGGAAAAGAAGTCTCACTGAGCAGTTGAGAAAGATGGTAAATGGCAGAAGATGGAATTAGAGATAGAGCGAGTGCTACGGTCACCAGGCTTAGATCCTAAATTTGGGCTGTGCTGAAAACCAGTGTGGTTTAAATGGGAAGCATCTGCTAGAATGTCTGTGCCCCACATAGAATTATAGCTGTCGCTGGCAGCAAAGGCTACAGTTAGGGCCACCCTTACCTACTCCATCTTCACTCGCTAACTTCTCTCAAAACTCGCCTTTTTTCAGATGTAATGCAATTGAACGTGGGCAATTTCGGCAGGAAACTTGCTCACTGGGAGAGACACAGAAGGCAAAGGGCTGGGGAGAATTAGAACAAATCATCTGTACTGAACACAGGCAGAGTCGCCATCAATTCATTCTCGGTGATTGATCATGGAGTTTTTCCCCCTCCAGAACCAAGCAGAAAACGCATTCTCCACTCTAGCTGGTGTTGAGGCACACAAGAGCTGTGCTTAGCTTTAAGGCAGGGTCCAGGCTGGTGTGAGGGGGAGCAGCAGGAAAGTGTCCAAAATGAGAGCCAGCAAAACATTCACTTACACCTCCCATTCAGAAATACCCCGTTTTCCAAGGAGCTGAGCTGTCCTGTAACAGCCATGGGCTGCTGAGCTCCCACAATGAACCAGGGCCGCACCCAGGGTTTGTGGGAACCCTTTTGTCGCTTCAACTTGTATTACCTGACAGTCTACAGAAATCTCAGAAAACCCCACAAGCTTCCCCCTAACCAAAAACAACCAACAACAGTTTATTTTCCAACACACACTCCCCCTTCCACAAGTGTTTTCTTGGAGCTGCTGCCCCGGGAGGAGTTCTCTCCCCTTTCACGGGTAGAAGGCACCTACTCATGCCCATCCAAAGGGGTCAGGTACCCACCGGCTCAAAGAGCAACTCAAAAGGGATGGTCTCAGAGCAAGGTTGACTCTGACTCTCCTTCAAAGCTGCAGACCACTCTGCTGCACAGTGATAGCACCACCGACAGAAACCGTCTGAAGAATCATTCCAGCCCTGGCTTTCATCATTTCTAGACGGGTCCTTCTGTTGCTCTGTCTCTGTGCTACTCCCTGTATTTTCAAAGATCAAGAAAGATTCTTTATAATTTCCCATTCAGACCTCTGGAGGGGGGGTTATATTTATATATTTTTAGACACACACACACACTTTATTTGGAACCCCAATAAGATGCTGGGAGGACAGGCTGAGAGAGCTGGGAGGGTTCAGCCTGGAGAAGTGAACAATCTGGGGAGACCTTGGAGCCCCTGCCAGTCTCTCCAGGAAAGCTGGGGAGGGACTCTGGAGGAGGGAGGGGAGCCCTAGGAGGACGGGGAAGAGTTGGACCCTGCAAGAGGGGAGATGGAGACGAGATGTGGGGAAGAACTTTTTTGGGGTGAGGGTGGGGAGAGCCTGACCCAGGTTGCCCCGAGCAGCTGTGGCTGCCTGAGGGGTTCAAGGCCAGGTTGGAGGGGGCTTGGAGCCCCCTGGTGTGGTGGGAGGTGGTGCTGTGGCAGGGGGTGGCACTGGATGATCTTTAAGGTCCCTTCCCACCCAGACCATTCTATGATTATATAAATGATACAGTGTCCACTAACCTTATCCCATTTAGCTCCACCACCCAAAAACTTGAGATGCAGCTGCTGGAGAGAAATCCAGGACCCTGGCAGTTTGACACACGTGTAATTCAGATACAAATTACAGCAGTTGCCAATTAAAGAAAAGATCCCAAGGTCTACAAGGTGGTGTAGATACCTGCTTCTATCCCCTCTAATGCCAGCTGCTGTGGTACCACAGATGAGTTGGCAGCATCCTCCCAAAACATGCTCCAAGAGACACATCCACGGTGGGAACCACGCTTTCCCCGTACGTCCCGCTGCAACACAGCCCACTAATGAGTTTCTAACAATGATATTCAAGATCTGTGCAATATCCCCTGTGTCACAGTGACACCAACACCTGGCAACACCAGCAAGTATTGTAACCCTACTGTCTATTCTACAAGCATCCAATTTTAAGGGCAACGAAAGAAAAACCCAATCTTTGCACCCACTCATTACTTGCAGTTTGATTTGGAACTCTTGGGGAAGTTTCCAGGCCTTCCCTAAGAACACATATGTTGCTCAGAGGGATATTCAACCCACTCGAAGGTGTACACACCAAAATCCAGATGGGAAGGAACGTACAGGCTTTCCTGTGCGCACTTTCAGACCTATTGCACCCATCACCCTGCCTTTGAGCCGGGCAGGTAGGGTCTTGGAAAGTTTCTCTTCCCATCTGAGAACTGAAAACTGTGACTCAAGTTACTCAACAGAAGTACCCAAGTTTGGAAATTGGATGTCCACCAGGACTGGAGGATATATAAATCAACACATCAGTCCTAAATTGTAAAAGCTACTGTCTAATGCAATATGCCAAAAATAAAATGTGAGTTCCTCTAGACACAGTCTGCAACAGGCAATTATCTAAAAAACAATTTTTCACCAAGTTCTGCACATTCCTGCTGACTAACAATTCTGCTGCCAAGCACAGGAGACTGTGGGATGAAATTTGGTCTTTTTAGTTAGTTCTAAGAATATAATCCCTAACACTGACTTATATAAAAGGCTACCTTCAGCTTCATTTATTACTTAGAGCCTTATGATTCTTTACATCCAGTTGATAACGTACTGGCACATTTATCTTACATAAATCTCTGCCCCCATCCACACAAGGATACTCTTTGTTACAGCAGTTTAACCACCGAAAACACAGCTGAACTCTCAGGACTGGGGTTAGTCCTAACTTACAGAACTCCCAGAAGACATTCAGAGGTTACAGCAGTGAGTGCTGCGAGATCCTCTAGAGAACAAAACAGGGGAGAAGGCTTTGAGGGCGATTGGAGACCATGAGCTGCATCTCTCCCTCAATTCCTACCTTTCTACACAAGTATCTGTCCCTTTTCTTTCTTAAGGATGCGAGTGCAGGTTCAGTGCATGCCCTGGTTACAAGCTCTGTCTCACCCAGTAGCCAAAATAGATCCACTTTCTATTATTCTATTCTTTAGCTGGAGACAGCAGAAGGGATGACACCTCCCTTTAAGACACCAGTTACCAAATGGGCAAGGTGTTTTAAAAGAGCTATTTTAAAAGTGAAATCTTGAGGGGGTAGGAAAGCACAAGAGTGTGCTTGGTGACTGTCACGACAGAGCATCATGCTGTGACAGCAGCAGGGGCTAAGATGCCACCCCTTCAGAAAGCTCATGGAATCCTGTCAGGATCTCAGCAAGAAAACGGAGCGGGAGATGTTACAACTCAGGGTTACTTCAGTCTCAAAGCCGGGTCTCTCCACCCTAGGAAATGACAATGTTACTTAAAGTGGTAAAATTTCCTTCCTCCTAGCTCTACAGTAACGTAAATATGGAAAGGGTGAGTGTCAGGAGGATGGAGCCAGGCTCTTCTCAGTGACATCCAATGACAGGACAAGGGGCAATGGATGCAAGCTGGAACAGAGGAGGTAAATATGAGGAAAATAGGTAAATATGAGGAAAAACTTCTTCATGGTGAGGGTGAGGGACCACTGGCAGGGGCTGCCCAGGGAGGTGGTGGAGTCTCCTTCTCTGGAGACATCCCAAACCCGCCTGGAGGCGTTCCTGTGTGACCTGCTCTGGGTGTTCCTGCTCCAGCAGGGGATTGGATTGGAGGAGCCTTCAAGGTCCCTTCCAATCCCTGAGATTCTGGGATTCTGTAAAGATGCTTTTACTGCTATTCCTGCAGAAACAGGGAAACAAGAATACTGAGGTAAGGAAACCCTCACCGTGTCCCCACTGTCCTCTGTACTCCTCCAGTAGAAATCATCCTTCCCTTCCACCAACAGCGTCACAGCTAAACCTTCCAAAACCAGGCCACCAGCTTGATTCCAAGCTCTGAAGAGGAGGATGGTTTTACCTTGTCCCCTCCTGCTGGCATTAAGGTGCTTGGACAACAAGAAACGAGCTCTAGAAGAGAAGTAGGACGTGTGTAGTGACCTACCCGGGTCACTGGGAAGGGGTAATGACTAGTGATGGGTGATTCCCTGCACTTCCCATTTTAAGGGGTTTTTAAAAATGTTATAAATATATATATATATATAAATAGTGGGATAACTTCAATGGTCTCTTCTTTTAGGACTTTCATTAGAATCCAAAAGGGAAAGGACACCATCTTAGCCATTCTCCCACTGTCCTCACACTCCCAGGGTGCCTTTGCTCTTCCCTAAGCTCCAGTTCCCGGAGGCAGCTGATGGAAAGAACAGTGGAAAAAGAAAAGCTTGAAATATAGTCTGAATAAATACACCTTTAAGACAAAACCAACCCCTTCACTTTACCAAATCCTGATTTAATAACAATTTTTCTGGCATTTTTGATGCTGTAAATTACAAACATCAGTTAATTTCAAAAGACGGCTTGTGCTTAATACTTGGGAATTGAAAGTTCTTGGCAAAAAAATCTGATGGGATTGGTCTAAACAACTCTCACAACCTGTAAAAAAGGGAGTTTGGAGCCACTTTTACCTGTGCCTGAGACCCATCAGTCACGAAGCAGCAAGTGGCCTTGTTGGGAAGAGCTGCAGAGCAGACGAGGGGCAGAAATCGGGTCAAGCAGAGCAGGATTCTGGGGAAAAGCGGTAACAGAGAGAGATTTGGGCAGAAGGGACGCCTGACGGCCTGAATTTTCTCAGTCATAATATGTGAAGCTGAAGCCCTGAGCGTGGCTTCTGCCCCTTCTTCAACTGCAAGATAAAAAAGCCCAGTTTCTGCAAGGAGCGCTTTTACTGTAATCAGAGACTGGCTCCTGGGCTGCTCTGACCGTCGGTCCGACCCTGCAGGGGGTACGATGTTCTCAAACAACCCTGGCACAATTTCTGTAGGGCCACTCCACCACCCAGAATATATTGTAAACCACGGGACATGAGAAAAGACTCGTTTTACACCCACAAGGAGAAAACTGACACCATCAGTCACCATCCAGCTGGTCGGGGGAGAAGGAGGGACGACACACACACGCTTGTAAGCGGATTAAATCACAGCCTCACAGTTTAGTAGGATTTACCTTTAATATTCTTCAAATGTTTGGGGGTTTTATTTTTGAAATAGAAGGCATGGAAGTGCCCCATTTTTCACTAGAGGAAGCCAAACTTGAAATAACAAAACAGCCTTAAGTAGTTCAACTACAAAACTCACCGTGATTTCCAGTCAGCGTTACAGGGACTCGCAGAGTAACACTGTGTACCCATTAACTCCCAGTCCACAATTTGGCCAGAATTTGTTTTGCTGCATTACAGCCAAATCACTTTTTTTTTTGTGTGTGCCTGTCTTCCTCCTACGTGGGATTGCCTTAGCAGAACAGGATGCCAACGCTGAAAGCACTGACTGTCTCCGACTTCACCATCTTTGATTAAGAAGGCCCTTTTATTGCAGGATCACTTAGACTTCACAGATAACTGTTGCTGCATTGAGATGAACTTACTGGCAGGAAAAGCCTTCAGCAACTCAGGGAAGAGCAACCAGAATATTAAGCCTCCCCAAGTGAGGTATTCCAGAAGGCCAATGGCAGTTAGGAATTATTTTCCTCATATCACCCTCTTTTTTTTTTGCTGAGAATTAGGTCGGCTATTTCTTGCACTCCCCCAGCAGCCACACAAAACAGAATCCCTCCTTTCCTCACAAAAAACTTTCACATGGGGTTTGAACAGCTCTTGGCAAGCGGGTGGGCTACTAAAGGTTTGGCTTTAAAGGTCCTTGCCCTGTAAAAATCCTCTCACAACTCACCTCCTCGTCCTTTTACTGCTGCACTTTCAGCTTCAGCCTCGGAACTGCGCGCTTCCAGTCCTGCTCCTGCCCCAACTGGTGTAAAACATTATCGGGTGTTTCACAGCAGTGGGCAAAAAAATCCTCCTATTTTACTCAAGGCTTCCCTTCATATCCTTCCCATTTAATCCCATTATCCTTCCCATTTCATTTTACAGCTGTATGATGAATACAGGTAAAGAGCAGTTACCGCTTAATTTCTCTTGAAGCTTTATTTCTCCTTTCCCACCCCTGTTTTTACTTCTACCCGGATGCTCCAACACATTTAATGAACGGGCACAGTACCTCCCATCAGCCCCCAGCTCACCCTTTCTGTTCAGACACAGTTTTTGGAGAGAGAGAATTAGCAAGTTGATCTATGAACTGGGACATAAGCACCCATGGATCGAACAGCAGACTCGTCTAGTTTATCACAAGGTCCTTTGTACCATGAATGACTTCCTCCTTCCAGTTTCATCTGAACAGCAACAGTATTTTACATTCCTGTAAAGGCTATTTTTCCTCATCAGAGAAAAAGCAAGTATTTTCTAAATTATTAAACAGAGCTTAAAAAGTCCAAAGGAGCCTGGTAAAGGTATTGCATTGTCATTCCCAGGAGCAGTCACTTGAAGGATGGAAGGTAAAGCTATTTATCACCCAGGAACAAAAACAGCAGCAAATGAATGACCTGACAATCCAGAATTCAAGTGAGAAACCGAGTGACAAAACGTCGGGACCTCACTTTTTGCCCTGATTTACAGTAGAGCCCATTCCCCAACGGGGTGCTGGAAATTCAACACGGGAAGGGCGTTTGTTTTAAGGTGCTACAAAACTAGAAAAAGTACTTTCTGAAGAATGAATTCTCCTTTTTCTTTCTTTGTGTGTTTGTTTTCCTGGGAAAGAGAGAGGCCCTGCAGCATCTCCTGGCCAAATACAGCCAGAGTTTCCAGCAGGGCACAAGCACGGGGCTGTGAGAAGTGTCACAGGGTTGAGTGTGGAGGAAGATGGGGAGGAATCACCATCGGCTTCACCTCAAACTCTTGCCTTTCCTCCTAAGGGTAAATATTAATGCAGGGCCTGAAAATGTGGGGGAATGAGCAAATAGTTAATTACCAAAGGATTTAAGGTGTTCTTTACAGTTGAGACTAAACTGTCATCATCCCACCAAATTTCATAAAGTAAATATAACAGAAAATCTAAATGGAGCAGAATCCAGTGTATAGAATCATAGAATCATGGAATCATTTAGGTTGGAAGAGACCCCTGGGATCATCAAGTCCAACCATCAGCCCTACTCTACAAGTTCTCCCCTACACCAGATCCCTCAACACCACATCTAATCTGCTCTTAAACACAGTCAGGGAGGGTGACTCCACCACCTCCCTGGGCAGCCCAGTCCACTGACTGACCACTCTCTCTGGGAAAAATTTTTTCCTAATATCCTATAATATATCCTATAATATATCCTATATAATATCCTAGTATCCTCACTCAGTCTTCACTGTAGCTGCCCTATGGCTTCAACGACTCTGTGGTCTAGGAGCAAAAGAATAGAAGTGTGAAAGACTTTAGGTTTTAATCACAGGAAAAGAGAGCAGTGTCTGCCTGCCTTGTTAGCTTCACCAATTTCAACGGTGACCAGAACTTGTCTGCCAGACACCCACGTCCTACCCTCAAAATAATAGTAAAGAAAATAATCTGCTGTTAAAAATCCTTCACAGGAGGTAGGAAATAT
Organism: Jacana jacana; assembly: GCA_013400555.1. Classification (NCBI taxonomy): domain Eukaryota; kingdom Metazoa; phylum Chordata; class Aves; order Charadriiformes; family Jacanidae; genus Jacana; species Jacana jacana. The sequence continues at coordinate 75,915 of VZTM01000865.1, read as the reverse complement.
CTGCATTCACTCAGACTTCATAAGGGAAGATTAAAAAACCCATATATATATTTTGGAAGTACATTTTAAGTTGCTTTTTTAAAAGCTCTATTCAAATTTGGAACAACTGCTCCAAAGCATAAGCTTACTGTAACGTTATTTAAAGTTTCATATCAATTATTTTGACTATTTAGCAGCGTTAGCTCTTGCTGTCTCCTGGGGAGGAAGGGAAAGAACTCCCACTCCTGGACTGGTGAGGGGTAGAGCACAAGCACCTGGCACCAGAGTCTCCACAGCTAAAGCATTTTTGCCCACTTTTGCACATGTAAGAAATATTTTGTTCATTTTAGTTTATTCATCCAATTCAAATCAATGCCTCGCTCATTCAAAAGCTGGATAACCAACTGGGAGTTTAAAACTTTATAAAAAATACCCCCAAAAAAGAAGAAGAAGAAGCAGGAAAGCTTGTTTTCCTCCTCTAATCTGTGAATAATAAAAGAGGTAAGAGAGTAAGATCTGCCAGCTCTCAAACCTTGAAGGACATGGTCTCCAGAAACAGTTCGCTTCATTAGCTGCCAGATAATGCTTTCTTTGTTTAATGAATCAGTTTTTTAAATGTAAAACATTTATGAGATGTTTCTGTCATCTTTTTTTAAGTTTTTTTTTTTTATTTGAAAAAGCTGGCTTTTAAAGATAGCTACATTTCAATACAAATCTCCAACCAGAGAGTTCTCACACTGAGTTCCAATCCTCTATGTAGAGCTCATTTGCCATTGCTAGAAAATGTAAATGTTAAAGAATTTCAATGAGGATTTGTTAGATTATGTACCTGCTTAAGGACATCTTCCTGCCCCACTTACCCTACCAGCTAAGCATCCCCCCTCCTGCCCAAAGGAAGAAATTAAGCCATTAACTTAAGAGCTATACTTGTTGGCAAATAAACGCGCTTCAAAGGGTTACCAGCCAATGAAAATCAACCTGTCTTTAGGAAAATAATGAAAGTACAATCCCAAAACAAGATTAAAATCAATGATTTAAATCAAAGCTTCCCCTCTTGCTGATGTAAATCAAAGTGATTTAAATCACCACTTTTGATCAATTCACTCATTTGCATAACCTTGATTGTTTATCCCTTAAAATGTCACTTAGAGGGCCCAAGTTAGCTGGAGAGTTCTCTAAATCTCAGTTTACCCCCTGTAAGTAAGGCTTCTGTGTTCTTATTTAAAAACTTACAAAATTCACTGTCCCATCCCCGCTGCCTAGTGCCACAGGGGCTGCTGCACTGGTTTTAACGAGAAACAAACGCACATTCTGCAGCGATAGCCCAGGTAAAACCAGGGCTACGGTGAAGCTGACAGCAGGTCTGCAGATGTCCTTACTCACCAACAAGCAAACATGCTGATGGGACAAACAAGTGTTTACAAGATCCCCCCTCAGCCCATCAATTATCTTTAATACAGTTGGGAAGCCGGGGGCTACTGATCTACAGTGGTGAATTTTCACAGCGTGCTGCTTCCCCGCATTGATCCCGGGACCGAGGCGGGGATGAACTGAGTGTGGGCTCTCCTTCAGTGAAGAAAAACTGCCTTTTCTAAAGGCAACAAAAATGTTAGCTGGAACCTACCTATCTCCGTGCTTCTGGAAGCTGAGGCCTCCTTCCCGTTTTTCCTGGCCCGGGTTTTCTGCATCAAGTATTCTTTTCCTCAACTCTCCGACTCTTCAACCAAACCTTTAGGTGACTCTGAGCCTGTCCAAATCCCCTCCAAAACACTTCTCCATCGTTTGCCTTTCCTGCATCCTCAAATTCAAGGGACAATGGGGAAATACTGGAGAAATACTGGAGAAATACTGGAGAAATAGAATCATAGAATCATAGAATCATTTAAGTTGGAAGAGACCCCTGGGATCATCAAGTCCAACCATCAGCCCTACTCTACAAGTTTTCCCCTACACCAGATCCCTCAACACCACATCTAATCTGCTCTTAAACACAGTCAGGGATGGGGACTCCACCACCTCCCTGGGCAGCTGATTCCACTGACTGACCACTCTCTCTGGGAAAAACTTTTTCCACATGGCCAGCCTAACCCTACCCTGCTGCAGCTTGCAGCCATTCCCTCTCCTTCTATTGCTCATTGCCCGTGAGAAGAGACCAGCACCAACCTCTCTGCAATGCCCTTTCAAGCAGTTGGAGAGAGGGATGAGGTCTCCCCTCAGCCTCCTCTTCCTCAGACTAAACAACCCCAACTCCCTCAATCGATCCTCATAAGCCTTGTTCTCCAGGCCTCAAATACTGGAGAAATACTGGAGAAATGGGAAGGGGGTGAGTGCTCAAAGGCAATTGAAGATGTCAGGATCATACAAATCAAACTGCAACGATCACCAAGCAGAGGAATCTGCTACTAAAAATGTAGAGGCTGCTTTGCTTGCAGAGTATTTTACACAAAACAAAGAGTAAACATTGAGTGCTTTTACCTTTTTTTTATTATACACAAAAGCAAGATTGTCTCCAGGTTTGTTTTTTTTTAAATGCAAACATTTTAAGGCAACAGCACAAAAGCTAATAACTCCATCATGGTCCTTTTTGATCCAATTACAATACACTTTAGTCCAAAGTATTAGGGTACTTTAAAAGATTAATCGGTGCTACAGTCTCTCATATAAAGTCCCTGTTCTGCAAAGTTCTGGTTGGGGAACACAGGACCTGAGTGTGAGCTTCTCCACTCGGGAGAGTCAGAGTGGATTTAGCAGGATTACCAGCCAACTCCAGCATTTTCAGGATCAGAGCTTAAACAGTATCTTCTAACCCACACAAATAAAAATAAAATTAAAATAAAACAGATGGGGGGGAAGGCAGAGAAAGGAATCTCTAACGTTGAAAATGAGAGGTGTCAGTCCTGACTAAGTAGCTTTAGACTTCAGACTAAGAGGGAAGGAATGAAAACCAGAAAAGAGTTTTAACTAAATCACAGAATCATAGAATCATTTAAGTTGGCAGAGACCTTTGGGATCATCAAGTCCAACCATCAGCCCCACTCTACAAGTTCTCCCCTACACCACATCCCTCAACACCACATCCAATCTACTCTGAAACACAGTCAGGGATGGGGACTCCACCCCCTCCCTGGGCAGCTGATTCCACTGACTGACCACTCTTGCTGGGAAGAACTTTTTCCTCATGTCCNCATCTTCAGCCCCTTGTCACCCAGCACCCCCAGGGCCTTTTCTGCCAGGCAGCTCCAGCCACACTGCCCCAAGCCTGGAGCCATCCATGGGGTTGGTGTGGCCCAAGGGCAGGACCTGGCACTTGGCCTCGTTGAAGGCCATGCCATTAACATTGGCCCATCCATCCAGTCTGTCCAGGTCCCTCTGTAGAGCTTCCCTGTCCTCAAGCAGACCAACACTCCCACCCAACTTAGTGTCATCTGCAAAATCCATATATTTAAACCCATATATTTGTCCCTGCTCATGGCATGGGGCTTGGAACCAGGTTTTTGATATCCCTTCCAACCTAAACTGCTCTCTGATTTGTAATCTATGCATAACTAATTAGTAAATACAGCACACAATAAGACAGGTTTTTAAATGACAAAGCTCAGCTCATAAAAGCATGTATTTGTTCCAAAATTGAAAATAAAGACAAACTTTGTAAAAAACTAATTATTATGCCGAGTCCCAAAATGCCATAGGTGGGCAAACCAACTCGAAACCCCTGTATGTAGCAAAACACCTCTTTTATTAATTTTAGTGGAGTTTAGCTCATTTCAGGAGAGTGAGCAGCCTAGGCTGAAGGACTAGGAAAAGTTAATATCCCCAAAGGAGACAAAGATAAGCTAGTATGGCTGCAAACAGACATTTTCTGCCCCAAGATCACAGCAGTTCGCTCCCCAACACGCTCAGACAACTGGAGTTGCCGTTAACCGATGCCCAGATTTGTTTCCCAATTTATTTATTTTTTTAAGGTGGGTTTTTTTTAACTCCTCACAATCTATTTTTAACTACGGCACAGAACGTGCATCTGTTGCAAATGCTCATTTTGCAGATCAAGCTCCTGCTCCAGCACTTGCAGGGCGACTTTCCCATCCCTCCTCCCAACCATTTCCAATTCTTTGGGCACTAATTCCCAGTTTAGCCAGTGCAGACCTGGGCTCTGCCACCCACCCCAGCCCCACTGCTTTGCCAGTCAAAGGATGTGCCGCTGCCATCTCTGCTTTCTCACCTGAGCTTGGGAGAAGGATTTAGGAGGAGATGGTCTATGTTTAACGTGCATTTAAAGCCTTGAAAAGTTAAAGGAGTCCTATGAAGGATGCCAGGGCCAGCATTATCTGAAGAGATAAAGGAGCTCAAAATAGCCCTGTTGCACAGGGAGCATCCTGCCCTGAAGGTACAACCTTCAACAGAGGCCACTTAAGCTTAGGCTTTACAACAATCTTCCCGAGACTCATCCTATAAACTTAGGGGCAGACACAACACCAAAAGCCAAACCAAACCCTGCCCTTTAAACAGCTGAAGGGCTTCAGGTAGACATTCTCTCGAGAGAAGAGCTCTTTTGAACAGGCTACTGGTGGTCACTGGTGGTTTCCAAGTCCATGATGAATACACACCCTCAGAACAGGCTTTCTTTCCCCCAAAGGAAGGTCCTTAGACTGAACTCAAAGTTAAGACAACACTTTGAGCTTGAGTCTCTAAGAAGGGACATAAGGAGCTCCAGGAAAGCGACACTTTGTTCCTTGTCCACACAGCTCCACGTGCCACTGAAAGGCTGATCACAGGCAAGTGGCCAAATTTGGGGTGGGAGACCCCAGAGCAAACCAGAGCCAGGGCTGTAGGTGCACAAGATGCCCAGGCAGCAGGAGAGGTCAGGGAAGGGCACCCTCAGCCAAGTTGCTGATGACACCAAGCTACATGGAGCTGTCAAGAGCCAGGAGGGAAGGGATGCCATCCAGAGGGACCTGGACAGGCTGGAGAGGTGGGACCACGTGAACCTCATGAAGCTCAACCAGGCCAAGTGCAAGGCCTTGCACATGGGCTGGGGCAAACACAAGCACAAATCCAGGTGGGGCCAAGAATGGCTGGAGAACAGCCCTGAGGAGACTTGGGGGTGGTGGTGGATGAGAAGCTCAACACAAGCCGGCGACATGTGCTGGCAGCCCAGAAAGCCCCCCACACCCTGGGCTGCATCCCCAGCAGAGTGGCCAGCAGGACAAGGGGGGGGCATTCTGCCCCTCTGCTCCACTTTGGGGACACACACCCCCAAGTGCTGCCTCAAGCTCTGAGGCCACCAACATCAGAAGGACGTGGACTTGCTGGAGCAGAGCCAGAGGAGGTCTTGGAGATGCTGGGAGGGCTGGAGCCCCTCTGCTGGGAGGACAGGCTGAGAGTGTTGGGAGGGTTCAGCCTGGAGAAGAGAAGGCTCTGGGAAGACCTCAGAGCCCCTTCCAGGCTCCAGGAAAGCTGGGGAGGGACTCTGGAGGAGGGAGGGGAGCCCTAAGACAAGGGGGAGGGATTTGACCCTGAAAGAGGGGAGATGGAGCTGAGATGGGGGGAAGAACTTGTTTGGGGTGAGGGTGGCGAGAGCCTGGCCCAGGTTGCCCTGAGAAGCTGTGGCTGCTCCATCCTTGGAGGGGTTGGAGGCCAGGTTGAAGGGGGCTTGGAGCACCCTGGTGTGGTGGGAGGTGTCCCTGCCCAGGACAGGGGATGGCACTGGATGATGTGAAGATCCCCTTCAGTCATTCTATGATTCTATCCCCCATTCAGCTCCAGGGTGTTTGATGGGGCTGGGTCTGCCGCTGCCATCCCCTTCGTTTCACAAACGCAGCTGCAAAGGTGCATCTGCAGCACTGCAGAGTCATGCAGATTAAAAATAAAAAGCTTTAAAATGACTTTCCAATTTAAAAATAATTTATAGTGAGCAAAATGAGTAAGATGCCTGTTTTGCCAAAATTTTCCAAGGGAAAAAAGAGTATCAAGGCAGCGAAGCAGTGGAAGTCACTCGAGTAAGCACTGGGAACCAGCGTCTGATTAAGAGCCAGGGCATCTTTCAAGCACTATCCTTGTCTGCAAGAACAAAGGAACAAACATTGTCTTTTTACCTCACTTATTTAGCTCAGTTCAATGACTGCTGCCTTCAGAGTTGAGGAATCAGCTGGGAATTTAGAAAGCAGGAAAAACAGTTTCTCCTATTTAAATGAGGAATAAAAATAAGGTGAGTTGATGAGCTCTGCCAGCTTTATGTTTGTGAAGGACAAGGCAATCAGAAAGTGAGTGAAATTTACCTTATCCAGACAAGACTTGCTGTGTTTAATAAGATATTAAATGTGTTTTAAAATACTTGCTTAAAATATTTTAAAAGAAAACCTGTATTTTGACACGTGTGACACCCAGTAAAGCTGCACTTGGAGTTGAATTCCAGTTTCCATCCCCATGTAGCTTGACATTAGTTGTAAATAAGACTCAGCTGTGAAATATGCAGAGAATTAACTGTTTTCTAATTCGGGGTGTAATAAATGTCTACCAAGCACTGTAATTGCTTCGTTTACTTCTTGACACCTGCCAGGACACTATGAGGGTATCGGCAGAACCCAAGGAATACTGGTGCAAAACACAACTGAAGATCAATTATTCAAAGCCAAGTTTCCTGCCTGCTATTTAAACCACTTTGATTTGGATCGATCCACATGCTGCAGCGTTGACGATCGACACATGCAACCACCCCCCCTCTGGAGCCATATTTAGGTTAATACAGCTTCTATAGGATGCATTTATCGGAGCTAAGGGAACTTCTGTGATGTATCTAATGGAGCTTTTACCTCTCCAGGAGGTAGTCCTGTTCCTGCCCTAAGCAGCTACAGGAAGGGGAGCAAAGGAAACTCTGGGAGAGACAATAAGAAGAGCAGAGCCATTTGTGTGCCTGCTCTGGGTGGGTTATCAGAGAACAGTTTGGATCAGAAGGGAACTTAAAGATCACCCAGTGCCAACCCCCTGCTACGGGCAGGGACACCTCCCACCACACCAGGGGGCTCCAAGTCCCCTCCAACCTGGCCTTCAACCCCTCCAGGGATGGGGCAGCCACAGCTTCTCAGGGCAACCTGGGCCAGGCTCTCCCCACCCTCACCCCAAAGAAGTTCTTCCCCACATCTCAGCTCCATCTCCCCCTTTCAAGTTCAAAACCATTCCCCTCACCCTGGGCTCCCCTCCCTCACCAAGAGTCCCTCCCCATCACTCCTACAGCCCCCATCAGGTACTGAAAAGCTGTTATAAGGTCTCCCCAGAGCCTTCTCTTCTCTAGGCTGTAACACTCCCAATTCTCTCAGCCTCTTAGTGACAGCAGAGACAAGAGTTTTCTCAGGCTCTTCTTTCAGCTGAGGGAGACAGAAGTCTTCCACAGGCAGTTCAGAACAGGAGCCCAACTCCAGTCCCTTCAAATTGCTCCCTGGAGAAACTTTTCTCTGTCTACTAAGAAGCCAAAACTAGTCTTTGTAGACACAATAAGCCAGCTGGAAAGCACTGCCACCACTGCACTTCTGTGAGCAGGAGCCAAGGGGCAACACTCAAGGCCAAGGTCCTGCCCATATCTGGAGGAAGGATTGCTGCCTGTGGCTGGATTTAATGCTATGGACCAGATTTGGCTGTTCAGACCAACAGGTTGTGAATGTTAAAGAGGTAAAATTCAAGTAGCCACATCCCCTGGTCCTTTAGGAAGAAACAGGCAAATTAAAGGCAACCAACCTTTTCTTCCACCTTCTCAAAATGCAAACTGGAAGAGGCTGGGGCTATTGGGTTTGTAACACACAGGCTATAATGGAAATGCTGAAACAGGTGAGTAAAGTTGTTTATGAACTATTAAAGTGTGCTTTGAGCAGGCAAAAGGTGCTCACTCCCATTGCAGGAAGCAGCAAAAGCAATGTCAAAACTTACAGGTAAAGATTTACTCGCTGAGAAGAAGAAGGGATGGGTTCAGTCCAAATGAGGAAGGTGGTATTTCATGTCAGACCTATCCACGGCGTAGTGTTGCCAGAGAATTGCTACCAAGAAGCCAACACACACCTTGAGTGCCAAACCCATCCAGCAGCCACACCAGCAAACAGATGGACAACCTGACCCTTGGCCAAACAGCTATTTCAAAGAGCTTTCCTTTAAACCAAAAGGGCAGTAACGTGGAAGCTTTCCACCCATACCTGACTGTATATGAAACAGCAGATCTGACAACCTCACACAGCACGGCGTAGTGTTGCCAGAGCCATGTGTGCTGGGACACAGTGTAGTCAAAGGGTTTTGAACAAAGCCATCCCACTGGTACCACCAGGGCCAGAGTGGTCCAGGAGCACAGTGTTTGCCATGGGAAGCCACGCACCTGCAGGGGGTTTTCAGGGATGTTCTCCAATGGCCTTGTCAACACGAGCTGGAAGGATTAAACACCACCTCAGAGCAATTTAAATAAATCTGCAGAACCTGAGTGCCACCATGAGTGACACATAAGCCATTTCATCTCAAATTAGTTCCCCCTCAGCTTAAACCTGTCTCTCCAGAGGTCGAACTCCCTTAAGCACAGAAAGGCAACACCCATGAACTGACCTCTAACCACCACAAAGCAAGGAATTACATGAGATCTTATTCCTGGTTGTAGGTTTGCCCATTGTGAATTGCACCCATAAACAAACACAAATTGTATGTACATACAAACACATTTCTGGGTATATAAACACAAAAGCAAACCACCTCTTGTGTGCCAAATCTAAAAGCTCCTCCCAGCCATTCGATAAACCTTACAACCAGAGCCAGACACACTTCATGAGTTTTATAAAGTCTGCAACCAAACCTTAAAATAAATAATAAAAAAGGTCATAATACATCATCCTGACATCAAATCAGCAGATTGGGATTTCAGTATATCAAAGTGATGGATACAGACTTGTTTTAAGTACAGTTTAGTCTGCATTATCCCAGAGCATTTACTGCTCTTGCCTTTCAGGCTGCTGCCTTTCCAAGTTGTTCCAAAGAAGAGCAACAGTCTTATTTTCTCTCAATGCCTGGATCTGGCACTCAGAGCAGGTGGTTCAACAAAACCAAAAAATTGTCCCCAAAAAACCATGACTAGAGAAGCCACGGGACAGTGTGTGCCAGAAAACACAGTTTCCTCATTTTCTCTTGCTTGCCAGGTGACCCAATAACCACTCTTGGATGGATCAGGAGTTAAACCCTTCACAGGACCAAACCCCTTTCTAATAAACCCCCAACTCCCCACCCAGCAGGTTCAGGCTACTGGAACACTATTACCCTGGGTCCTGATGCCTTCAACTACAAAGGACCACATCCAGTCCCCCCAGTGTACTCCCATTGCTGTCCAGCTTCCATCTGCTCAGACCAACGTCTACCTGCTCTCCTTGACCCACGCCTGCCCTCTTGCCCATCCCTCTCTGCTTTTGATGGGGTGAGATAAAAAGAGCTGCTGGGGTCCTTATGAATGAAGACTCTGATGTTGTATCAAATGCTATTCAATAAATGAGTACACGTTTCCAGTGATAAATCACACATATAGATAATTTCCATCACCAGAGCACACTGAAAACTCTTAATTTTCAGCATAATCCTCAACGGGGGTGAAAAACATCAACCTAACAGACAGTCCAACGCAGAAGGATGCACATAAAGAGGTCTGTCCACCCCCAGGGACGGGCTGTGCAACCTGTGTGCCACACACAACTGCCTCCCTTCCCCTAAGGCTACGAGGATCTCATTTCCTGAGCTTAAAAAAAAAGCCAAGGTTTCTGAAACCACTCCATGGGCCACCCTGTATCCCACTAACACGAAGGTACATGGAAGTGGTAGAGTCCTAAAACCAATAACCTTTTCACTAACACCTTTTCTTAACTTATAATATTGATTAAAAACCTGGANTTCCTGCTCCAGCAGGGGATTGGACTGGAGGAGCTTTCGAGGTCCCTTCCAATCCCTGACATTCTGGGATTCTGTGATTCTTTCAGCTTATACTTTTCAGACCGTGCCACCAAGAACCAACAACACACAAGAACACGCCTGTAGAGCCCAGAACATTGAATCTGGCTGTGGTTATTTCAGAGGCCCCCTTCAAATACCTCACAGACAACCAAGAATCAGGCAGTCGCTGACACCGATACAGAGACTCGCTGGTTGATTAAGACCCAAGACTGCCTCGTTTTTGATCTGTGCTGCAAACGGTGCTTTGTAAGCACAACTGGTGATCGATTTGAAAAAGAGGAGGAAATATAAAAGCATAAATTATCATTTCTACCCTTTTCCCTGACTCCCTCTGCCCCCATCATAGTTTTACAGAACTTCTTTGAGCCTACTTAGGCAGCCAAACCCATAGCAGAGAGAGGACGTGTGGCTGACAGTATAAAACAGCCCCAGGGACAGAGACTGACCATCTCCAGGGCTGATCTGTTTTAGGAACTGCCCCATCTCTCAGGGTGCTCCTGTCACTTCTTTCCTTGCAGCAAAAGTGTGGCTGGAGCTGCCTGGCAGAAAGGGACCTGGGGGTGCTGGGTGACAAGGGGCTGAAGAGGAGCCAGCAGTGTGCCCAGGTGGCCAAGAAGGCCAAGGGCATCCTGGCTTGCATAAAGAATAGTGTGACCAGCAGAAGGAGGGAGGTCATTGTCCCCCTGTGCTCAGCACTGGTGAGGCCACCCCTTGAGTCTGGTGTCCAGTTCTGGGCACCTCAGCACAAGAGAGATCTGGAGGGGCTGGAGCGAGTGCAGAGGAGGGACATGGAGCTGGGGAAGAGCCTGGAGAATAAGGCTTAGGAGGAGCCATTGAGGGAGCTGGGATTGTTTAGTTGGAGGAAGAGGAGGCTGAGGGGAGACCTCATCCCTCTCTCCAACTGCTTGAAAGGGCATTGCAGAGAGGTTGGTGCTGGTCTCTTCTCACGGGCAATGAGCGCTAGAAGGAGAGGGAATGGCTGCAAGCTGCAGCAGGGTAGGGTTAGGCTGGACATGAGGAAAAAATTTTTCACGGAGAGAGTGGTCAGTCAGTGGAATCAGCTGCCCAGGGAGGGGGTTGAGTCCCCATCCCTGACTGTGTTTCCAAGTAGATTGGATGTGGTGTTGAGGGATCTGGTGTAGGGGAGAACTTGTAGAGTAGGGCTGATGGTTGCACTCGATGATCCCAAGGGTCTCTTCCAACCTGAATGATTCTATGAAAACTAAAACAATCCTTTGCATGCTATAGGGGTGCAGGAAGACATTTAAAGGCATGGGGGAATATACTCTTCAAATTAAAAAAAACCCAACACTGACCAACTAAGTAATTATGGCAAGCTTGGAGCTGACTGTACCCTTCTTGGGAGAATGCTGGTGTACATTCTGCATAATATTTACCAATAGGACTGGTTTTATCATCTACACAGGCAGAAGTCCCTGTCACTTACACTGACTTCTCTTTCGCTTAGGCTGGAAGCTCACACACAAGAGCTCCCTGGTATGAGTTTGTAAATACAGATATATGTATAAGCAGGGTAATAGATAAGCAATCGAGCCATATGAGGCTGTAATTCCACTGAGGCAGAAAGCATACAAGTAACCCCAGGTAATGTAACTGTTTCTACATATCCACACAAATAATCTTAGCCCGTGTCCTGACACTAATATAAGAACAGAGTCTTATGGAGCTTGAAATCTTCCCCTGGAGAAACAACTTTGCCAGAGGAGAATGGAAGAGAACAGGCTGTGTAGAAAAGACCGCTTGCAGCTTTGCTTGCAATTTAAACCAGCCTGATGAAGATCTAGCAGCTTCTCAGACATTTTTTTTGCCTTCCCCCAGCCCTCCTTCCCACTTTACCAGACTTTTTATCAGCGCTTTAAAGGAAGGGCTAAGTTATACCCCAGGCTGAATACACAAATCCCAGGCAAAGGCACAAGCACCAGCTCACCAAAGAGCTCAGAAACCACCACCCCACTGGAGACACGGGTCAGCAGTGGAATAGAAACTGAGGAAGCACTGGGATAGACGATGGGATAGATGAATCCCAAAGAGATGCCAGAACACAAGCTATGGCAGCCCTTCCAAACCAACACAAGTTTAGGTTTTTCTGTTGTCGCCTCCAACCGGCTCATCAGGGTTCACACCTGCACGTTTTTCACTGGGAAAAGGCAATCTTGGGTCCTGGCAAAACTTGAGATTGTTAGAGAACGTGTAGATTCTCAAAGCTGACAGGCTGAAAAAAAACCAAAAGAAAACACACCCTAAAAACTGTATAAAAATGCCAATATTGACAGCTTGCTGTAGCATGCAGCAAGGTGGGAACGGAGGACAGGAGGAAGCTGATCAGAGAAGAAATAGGGATGAAGAGAAGGCATTTATCAGGAGCCCATTTCTGTAACATCTGTGTGAGAGCTGCCTTGTTCAGGGTGACAAACACATGAACCACAGCAGCTCCTGGAAACTGCTAAAAGCCCTAATTCACTGTGAGATTATGATCCCTTACAAAAAGGTAAGCATCTATATAAATGTTTTCAGGCCTGGGCTTTAAGAAGTGAAAGGTAGTCCAAGGCAGTCCCCTTCAGCACCCCAGTGGGAAACCCAGGTTATGCAGAACACACGAAAAAAGGTGTGACAAAACCTCAGTATGAAGCACTGGACAGAAGACTTCAACTAGGCAAGAGGAAAATACAGCACCTCAGGAGAGATCTTCCCTTTCTTAAGTCACTTGGGAGATAAGGAAAGAAGACAGAGACTCAGATCACCACTAAGCACTGGGATACAACCTTGATTTCCCCTATCTTGGGCCTAAGGGCACGATGTAAAGGCCCCCTGCCTTTGCTAGGACAAGGATTCCTGCATGAAGGGGAGGGATGCAAGGCCTGTGTTCCACAAAAGGCAGCTTTACATAATGAAGAGAACATATATTTGCTCGGATCTCTACTCACCCCATACACTTTTAATAACGACTGTAAAACTGCAAGCTTTGGATTAGAAATCACCCTCAGCAGTGAAGCTTAAGCCTGCTACTCATTTTGGGTGAAAAAAAACCCATTTCCAATCCATTCCTATTAGAACTGGTACCAACTTCTCTCAAGGAGAAACACAAATGTCATTCACAGGCCTTTACCCGCAGATTTTTCTCATCAGCCTGCCTTTCCCCTGGCTCTCCCCAAAACAGAGGGACCAAGGGACCACCATTCAACCTGCTTTGTCATTTTCCTTCCCCTCAGTGGAGACACCACCTTCAGCCACGGCGCCGCACGGGAAGGATGTCTCCAGCTGCTTTTCCCTTCTCTACAGAGAAACTGTTAAACCCAAAGTCCAACAAACCCGCTTTTTCTCATCTGCAACTCGAGAAGAGACAGTTTCTAGTTGAAGTGCAAAGGGACAAAGAAGCCAAAATCTTGTTATACGCATACATTCAAATCAAAGCAGGAACCAGATTAACATCTGGAGGAAAAAAATTAACCCTTGCGCTTTCAGTGATGCAGCTCACAGGAAACCTCATCTGCAGTGCTGTTTCCAGCCCTTCTCCCCCTTCACTTAAAGGATGAGCACTCTTGGGCAGCACTGGAAATAGGATGTTCACACATCCCCTATCGAAAAATAATGCAGGAGGCAGCCAGGCTCTGCAAAGCTGAGGCTCTCAAACACCTATCTAGGAAAAATAAAAGGATAATGTCCTTGTTCCAGACTTACAAAGATCACTGTAGGCAAGAAAACAGCCTCACACAGCTCTTAAGAAGGTGGTTTTTAGAAAACCCAGTTCTAAGAGAGATCCAACAGCATTAGGGGGCAGAAAAGAGGATGGATGATTGTGGTGCAGTACGATGAGCACGAGAAAGAGCGAGTTAATGGGACATAAAGCTGCGTGCAAGTGAGAGAAACGACAGCCAAGCAGCTATCATGCTACACCAGAAAGGTACCAACAAGTCAGAAAAGAACACTTTAATTTTCTAAATGACAGCAGACTTGGCCATTTCTGTATGAAGAATACGCAGAGCTGGAGTTGAACAGTAACTGATAGTCCTACAGGTGTTTGTAGGTGACCTAAGATGGAGAGAAATCATTCATTGCCCCTGTTCATGCTAGCCAGAAAGCTGTCTTTTTCTGGGTGTAGGTATGTCAGCCGAAAACTCCCCACCAGGAATGAGCTCCTGCGGGCACAGAAGCACATGTGAGAACTCCCCACATCACTTTCAGCAAAACTACTTGGGGTAGATCAAGCATGGAGTTAAGAGAGAGGTCTGTGTTGTCCCAACCAACTCCATCTGCGCCAAAGGAGAGCTACTGAACAAGCAGATCCCTGAGGATCGGTCACTTCGGCAGGGGGAGGGTAACAGCTAATTATCCAGCACACACAACTGAAAAGACAGCATTTGCTCATGCCTTAAGTGGCACAGGACAGGACTGAACAGGGATGCCAGAGGAAGACAAATAAAAAAAAAGGCATAAAACAAACCAAAAAAAGGTGAGAGCTTATAAATAAGGCCATTTGCTCACCAGGAAGTGAACTGAAAAAAGCACCTCACTTGACAAAGGCGACCCAGCCTCCAGGTATGTGACACTGCAATGGCCATCCCTCAGGGTGGCACTTTGTCTAGACAAATGGGCCATCAAAGCTTTAAGATGCCCAGACCTCTCTTTAAGTGGAAAAGATGGGACACAAAAGATACAGGGAATGCCTGAGATGCACAGGGGGATATTTGCAAGCATATACTGGGAGGTATGCAATGTTTGCCTTGTTCTTACTCCAGGACTGGGAGTCACCCAGCCTTGAACCAGAGGGAAGGCAAACTTCTGACCTGACCCCTACAGCCATTGGTTTATTAACCACGATTTTAACTGAACTTATTCTTCACTAAGTACAGTAAGTTCAGTTAAAATAGGTCTCCATCCTGTGTTTTGCAACTCTTAAGCAAATCTTGTTTTACAGCTGTCTATATTCAGAGGAACAACCGAGCGTGGCTCTGCGTTACTGCGGATCGGAGCCTTGCTCGGAGCAACACTTTGACGCCGTGCGCCCTTATTTTTAGAAGCACCCTGTGAGTGCACCACTGCTGCTCTGTAGAAAAAGAGCAGCAAAGCAGGAACCTCACTGAATTGGCGATTTCAAAGTCTCCCATGTAAAAAAAAACAATTAAAACAACTGGCTCCTGACCAGCGTGTTCAACCTCCTGCCAGCCCTGGTGTTAAATCCAGTGAGAGCAGTATGGCTTTAAGGCTTTTAAAAGCCCACCTTTCAAAAATAAGGAGAGAGGATGGGGGACAGGACAAAGAACACAAGGATGGATCTACATGAAAACCATCAGTTTAATTTCCCCATTTGCAAGTGCCACAGAACTGTGGAGGTTGGATGGCATCCCCCAAGCTTGTCAGATCTAGACCCCTGGATGTACAATTTTTCTCTGCAACTTGCCCTAAAATTAAGCGTGCAGGCACACAACCATCCAACCTGGATCTAGGCTGGTGCTGGGGTAATGACTGGAGTATGAAGATACCTCTTCCCAGGGAGAAACAGTGTCTCAGAGCCGTGAGGTATGGATGCTCCTACTTTTGGCATGGTGGCTTCAGAAACCTGAGAGAACAATGCTGCAAGGGCTGGAGCCCCCCTGCTGGGAGAGTTCAGCCTGGAGAAGGCTCCAGGGAGACCTTGGAACCAGTTTCCAGTCCCTAAAGGGGGCTACAGAAGAGGAGGGGAGGGACTCTGGAGGAGGGAGGGGAGCCCTAGGAGGAAGGGGAAGGGTTTGACCTTGCAAGAGGGGAGATGGAGGGAAGAACTTGTTTGGGGTGAGGGTGGGGAGAGCCTGGCCCAGGTTGCCCCAAGAAGCTGTGGCTGTCCCATCCTTGGAGGGGTTGGAGGCCAAGTTGGAGGGGGCTTGGAGCCCCCTGGTGTGGTGGGAGGTGTCCCTGCCCAGGACAGGGGGTGGGACTGGATGGTCTTTAGGTCCCCTTCCAACCCAAAGCATTCTATGATCCTATGAAATCCCTTTTGCCAGGAGGCTGAGTAAGGCCAGAGCTGAAAAGTTACGTAAACTTTTTCTTTATGCAGTTATTTGCAGGACGTTTAACACACGCAGCTCACGACAAAGGCCAAGACTGTGCACGGAGAACACAAGTGTTTCAGTCCCGACACTGCCCAGGTTTCTGTCTGCAGGAGAGGAGAGAGCACAAGGCAGAGCTGGAAGCAGCCCCCAGGAGGGCACCGGAGGCAGTTTTCCACCACGAAGGGTGGGGGGAAGGCTGCACATAGGAAATTGTTCCACCCAAAAACTGGAGGAAGGGCCAGTGTCTCTTCTGGAAGGCTGACAGTAAAAGTCTGTCAAAAGTAAAACCAATGGAGAACTCATTATTCTTAAATATGAAAGGACCTAGGACTCTACGATCTCCTGTTAATTAAAAAAAGAAAAGATCCTCAGTGTATTTCCAGTTCAGTTCTTGTGAAAGCCAACAGAGAGCACCCCCACTGCCCCGAACATTAGTTACATCTTTTAAGGCCTCACCCCTTAAAGGCATTGAAATTCAATGGAAATAGGAGATATTCAGGATGACTCCTATTCCATATTCAAGTATCTGAGCTCACATAAAATATGCAAGAGAGTCTTCATCAACTCACGCCGTTTCAACAGTTCTGAAAATCACAGAAAAGCAACGAGCAAACTACGTTCCATCAGTGTAAAGGGGGGTGGGGGGGGTGTTAAAGAGGTTGTGGCCTTGTTTTAGGTGGTCATCCAGCAGGCAAGAAGCAGAATGCAACTCTGACAAGAAGCGGAACAGACAAGGCCTGTGATGGTCACAATTTATCTGCTTTTCTCCCTTTCTCTGAAGATAACACTGAAAACAAAACACACTCTAGTCTTCTCTTTTGCTCCCCTGTAGCTGCTGCATTTTGTGAGGGACAGAAGAAAACCAAGGCTTCTCTCTCAGCCTAGCTTTCCCCCAGAACTTTGCAAAACAGGGAGCAGACAGATTTTCAAGGTAAACCAGGATGTGTCCTGTCCCAGGCTGCTGGATACGCAGTGTTTTCATGAAAGCTCTTCCCTCACAGTGTGCACAGGCCATCCTCAGAGGGATCCACAACCACCAGCACGTTGGCCAAGGTGTCCACAGCCCTTACTCCAAGCACTGGGCAGCAGCAAGTCCCTCAAGGAAAAGGACAAGCAGAGGAGATGGCCATGTCGGCTTCATGTGAGTCAGTGGAATGGGCTGCCCAGGGAGGTGGTGGAGTCCCCATCCCTGATTGTGTTTCAGAGTAGATTGGATGTGGTGTTGAGGGATCTGGTGTAGGGGAGAACTTGTAGAGTAGGGCTGATGGTTGGACTGGATGATCCCAAGGGTCTCTGCCAACCTGAATGATTCTATGATGTCCATCTTCCCTTTACCTGCCAGCTCACTAGTCAAACATCTCTGAATTATGAGGGATGTTTAAATAACTTGTGCTTTGAGAGCTATCTGACACCTCAGAGTGCCCCACACCACCCAGAGTGCCCCCGGGGTAGGGACACTTAGTTTGCTCCCTTGAAACCTCAAATTTTACACCAATTTAAATAAAACTAGAAGGAACCCCACACTCTAGCAAAGGCCTGAGCAACAGATCTGCGGTTCGGTTTCCACCCCTGGGTTATTAGCCAGACTGTTTATAAAACAATTTGAAAATGCCAGCTTTTATATATTACAGTTTTATTATTCTTGAATGATACATCATATGTGCTGGCTGCATAAAAGGGTTATGGAAACACGGCTTGCATTTTAAAATGCTTTAGTGAAAAACAAATGAATTATCTTTATTAAGTGAATTGAACCTTGCTGTGTCCTCCACTGAAAGATTTCAGTATTAGTGAATCTTCCTTTATTGTTCTTTTTTTTTTTTCCACCTTATGTTAGGCGAGGAAAACAAGCGTTTCTGCATTTACAGCTCCCAAATGGTTTCTCAGTTTTGAATTAAGTAGTCTGTGATCTGAACTATCTGAAATGAAGAAAATATTCGCTATGCACACGCAGAAGAGGCTATTTTCTGTCGAAAGCTGGTTTACTACTTCATCAGATTCTGGTTCCAGGTGCTCAGCCAAGAGTGACTCCTGTCACTTCACTGGTTTGACGTTACCTGAGATACTGGCAGGAAGAATATGCTGCCCAGGTTCTGTTTAAAGCGCATTACAAGAAATGTAGCCATTAGGTTAGACAGCTTAAGCTTAAGAAAAAGGGGTTTATATATTCCAACCTATTTAAATATAAAACGTTTTTAACAAAAAACCCTAAAGTTTTGAACCCAGGTTATAAACTCAAGTTTCCAAGAGAGACCATGATTGCAAAGAGAGGGTGGAGATGCTTCATGGCTGGTTTTTTTATTTGCTAACTTCACCAACAATCAGCTTTTATTCTTATCGAAGATACAGGTGCTTCCATTTGCTATTAAACTTATCTGCAAACTAGACATCACTTCCAGGCTCCAGGTAAGTGGTGAATCTGGCCCTTTAGCACCCTGGAGTGTCCAAGTACAGGAATTTTAACACCTTCTCAGAGCAGTATTTAAATTGATCATCAGTGTAAACAACTACAACCTAAAGGGACTGTCCAGATGGGCAGGAAGTGCCTTGGAGGCACAGACTGTCTCTCTCTGCTTGTTCAGGGCTTAGCATATTGGAGCCCCAGCTCCAGAGATGCTCTCAAACTGCAACCAGTCACTCTTAACCTTCACCTTATGTATTCCAGCAGCAATTTGTATGCAAACTTAACCCACCCAAGCTATCAAACACAGACCCAAAAAAGAACTGAATCTCAGTTTTCCAGTTCTACAAGCTGGAGGTCGAGGCGGGGGATAACACCTAAAGAAGGTAGAGGGTTCCAAAGCCAAGTTTTATGGAGGAAGGGGAGGTTGGGAGGAGAGAGTGAAGGATGATCTTTCCATAGCACTGCAATGCCACAGGAAAGCACCACGTTTAATGTAATCAAGCTCTACATCGCAGCCATATGGAAACAATTTCAGTCAATAAACAACTCCTGCAAGAAGACAGCAGAGGAACAGAAAAATCAGATACTGATTTAGCTGGGAGGCAGGGAAGCCGCTGGCTGAGCTCAGAGGTTTGCATTAGAAGAAATATCTACGTCCAACAAAACAGCACACCTTTTTTTGAGTCTCTGTTACTTGCCTTAGACTTCCCCAGTGCCACACCGCGGCCTGTAAGCAGCAGAAACGGCATTCCCTCTCCTACAATATCTTTCCCAGCAGCCAAGATCCTGGGCCTCAATCCTCTTTCCTTTCTTCCCCCTTCCAAATCTTCCCTCAAAGCCTATCTCCGTGGCAGGTTTCCCCCTGGATAGCCAGAAAGGAAGCAGACATCCCAGACTTCAGATACTCGCCCAACCTTCTTTGCATTTTATCTGCCTGGAATTCACAGGTCTCAAAGCAGGGACTTTCTCAAGGAGCAAGTCCTGTCAAAGGCCTACCTTAAAAAGACAAAAAACCCCAACAAACAAAAGAGCCAACACACTCCTCCTTACTGACTGTGGTATTTCAGTGAGGTTTGGCTTCAAGAGACCGGATTTCAGCGTCCTGAAACCCAACAGCAAAAATCCTACCGAGATATTTGAGGGCGCTGCTGATTAGAGCTGCAACACGGAGGGAGTAAAAGCTCAACCAGTTTGGGACTGGAAAAGGGAAATTCAAGGCAACAGCCAGCAAGGGAAGGCAGCTGCATTTTAAACAAAAGAGTGAGAAAGCACATTGCTATGAATAAAACAGAATTGACTGGAGTGTGGCAGAGGACAGCCACCAATATTTATCAGAATTATGCCTGTGAAATGAACTGGAGGGTAATTCTCAAGTGTCTTCAGAAGTAGCCACTCGCAAAGGTTAGAGAGATCGCCCCTTCCACGACACTCTGCAACCACCACAGCCCCCAAAGCCTTGTGGTCTTTAGACTTGCAGACATTCAGGAACAAAAGGTCTTGGGATGTTCCTCTTACTAATCACGGTGTAAGTTTCCACACTTGGAAAAAATAAATAAATATATATATATAGAAAAATTTATCAAACTAACTTTTTAGAGGAAGGGAGAGCCAGGATTAATTACTGTGACCAGTTCTGTGTTAGACTGGGGCAACGTGCTTTTGTCACACAAAGTACTTTCTCCTCCATTAGTAAGAAAAGATTATTTTCAGCAAATCCATTAAGAGTGAAACATTGGAAATTGGCACACAAAACATGCACCACGGTGGGCTATCTGCAGTCTTGTAAGGAGGGGGGGGCTCTTTTCCTTTTTTATGAGGGACTCTCTAGAAAATTAGGGTAAAACTCCAGGCCAGGAGGATGCTCATATCATGCTAATGCTCAAAAAGGGGATGGAATAAATCTGGGGAGCTGTAAGGCAGCGAGCTGGGTACCAACCCAGGCAAACC
Organism: Jacana jacana; assembly: GCA_013400555.1. NCBI lineage: Eukaryota > Metazoa > Chordata > Aves > Charadriiformes > Jacanidae > Jacana > Jacana jacana. The sequence goes on along the minus strand of VZTM01000865.1, from coordinate 55,581 downwards.
AATAGGAAAAAACATATATGTATATAAATATATACGTCCCCAGTAAAAAAATTAGAAAACAGGGACGTCAGTAGTGCCAGTCAGCATGTTTTAATGGCAAATGGTAGGTGACAAACTAAGTCTGAGATTACAAATGGAGTCAAACAGAAGGAAGTATGAACACAGGGCGTGCTTTGGTTGGGGTGGGAATCCACATGGGCTGCTCCGTATCGACTGGTGCTCTCTGAGAGCTGTCAGTTCGCCAGTTCTCAATCTACTTCCTGGGATTGCATCATGCTAATTTTTTTTTTGTCACTAAATTTAAGGTCTGATGCAGTTCCACATCTTTATCAGTGCAGATAAAAATCTGAGCCCGACACCAGGACTACAGGAACGGTGTATTAGGATGAAGAAAGGAGAGCAACAGAAAGAAACCTGAATGTCTACCCTAGCGTAGCTCAGGAGAGCACAACACAGCTGAATACAAGGCAAATTTATGATCTAAGAAACACAGAGTGTAAGTGCTAAATGGCAGATTTTACAAGAAAGAACCTCAGTGTTGGAGCAGTGAGGCTCCCAAACAGGATTTTCCTATGCAAAAGGGCTGCTGGGAACCTTTACATGGCTGCAGAGCAAACAAGGCCATCACACCTCGGTGGAGACCAAACAAAGGCTGAAACATTCCCCATTTTCAGCTTCCACAATGTTAAAAATAAACTGAGATCATGAAGAATCACCACATGATCCCAGCGCCGGAGAAAATGCCTCAGAGTGAGACTTAAAAGCTCAACTCTGTTTCCTTATCAATCGAGTAACTTGATTACAGAGTGTAAGTACCTCCATGGCAAGAAAGTCCTGGGTACTAAAGGGCTCTAATCTTGTCAGGAAAGCCGTAACAAGAACCAGCGGCAGAACTTAGACAAATTCCAATTAGAAGTCAGCCACTTATTTTTAACAGTGAGATGGCACAAACTACCAAGAGAAGTGATGAGTCTGAAATTACCAGTGATGGACACTCAAGGCTGGAAAGCTTTCAAATTGTTTTTTAGCCAAACAGCAGTTACTGGTCTCAATTTCAGAATAAATGATTAAAATTTAAAGGCTTGTGATACAAAGCATATAAAACATACCAGAAAAGGTGATTTAATTGTCTGTTCTCGCCTCAAATTTTATGAATCTCCAATATGTTAACATAATTCTACTTCTCTGGATGAGGAAATTAAAGAGGGAGGAATAAGTTTCACCTTCAGTAAGTTCCCTCTCTTTCAGACTGCTGTCCTCATCACTGCACGGCCTGGCTCCATCAAACAGAGGGAGTCCCCAGGAAACGCAAGGAGTCAGAGGACGAGCAACAACCATGTCTGGGAACCACACAGAATACAACTTAGTTGAGAAAACTGTGACCAACTACTTCCCTCTCCCGCCTGAGGCATGAAAAAATGAGTATTAGCTTAAATAGCTGGTTCTTACTCTGTGTAAATCCACTTATGACATTTGTGTTTATACTACTGAGAGCAGCAGCACGCACTACCATCCGGCAAAGAGTCTTCAAATACTTCAGGACCATGAAAGCATCTCAACAGCCCTGGAAGGATTATTTTCATATTACAGCCTGGAACATGAGGAGGTCAAGAAGTTTGCCCTGGGTCATACAGTAAGGCCTACGGCAGAGCCTGGAAAGGAGAGCCCAGCGTGATCTCGGTGCCAGGAAGAACTTTCCTTTCCAATATTTGAGCAGTACTTACATGTCAGAGCTGCTGCCTACCCCGCTGCTTGGGCTCCCAAGCCCTGCCAGTTAAACTGCAAAGAGATTCCCAGTGAAAGCTGACATTGTCATCAGGAGAATCTGATCACGGCAGAGAAACTGTCCAAAATAAAGGTCAGAATAAATATCCCAGCAGAAACAGCGCTTGTATTTTATGAACTAACTAAATGCTTTCTGCTGCCATTAGTCTTACAGTAGCACTGGAAGAACAAAAAGCAGATTCAGTGCTTGCTTCAGAGCTCAGAAGAAATGGGCAGCTCAAAATGCAGGAAATGACTATATGCTACACTTCCCAGTTGATAGGGCATAGGCTTATCAGAAGAACAAAACTGGCTGTTCACTCACTGAAAGAGTAACCCACAGTACTGTTGCAGTAGCAGGAGCTGTTTTACTGCTGAACCTAATGTTTAATAATGTATTTTTTTAAGGAAGTCAAAAGAAAACAAGGCTTCTTAAATACAAAGTTTGAGAGCGGGGAGGAAACAAGACGCCAGGAATTTAGGGCAAGTGAGATTCCCAAACATAATTAATATAGTTTGGATGCCTGCCTTGTAGATTCCTTCCTTACCCCAATTTTAAGACCTCATCTACACCACAGCAGCGAATGGGGTTCACATAAATTTAATTCAGCCTGAATAGACGTCTTACATGTACAGAGAACAAAAGAGTCCCACCTCTGTGCATGAAGCAGGCAATAAAATGTGTTTCCTCTGGCTACAAGAAACTCTTCAGTTGAGCTGGAAACAACACTCCACCCATGGGGTGACTGGAAAGAAGTTGTTCTTACAAACACCCCGTGGATGTATACACAAAGTCAGGTCTTTGTCAAGCCAAACTACAGAAGTCATTTTGCTGTATACATCCACGCAAACTGAGGAAGGGCCGGTGCTCAGTGATAGCTTCCAGGCCTGTAATTGCACCAAAACCAACCTGGAACAATGAAGTAAACACTCATAAAGGAACTGTGTCGGAGAAAGAGTTAACTGACCTTCCATACCTTCTGGTTGGCTGCACAGGAAAGATAAAGCAGAACACGGCTCTGTCAAAAGCGCTGCAACTACAGCAGCTCCCAGTTCTAAGAGCAGTCTCTAACTTCAGACTCCGTCTGCAGGCTTTGATCAAGAACTGGGAAAGAGAAATCTGCACACAGATGGGCAGAATAACCAGTTACAGAGCTTTTTGATTATTTCTTTTTTAATTCTTAAGAAAGGCACAACTCAAACCAGTAATTGTTCAACCTGTTGGTGTCTGCAAAACCACGGTGCTGAATCCAAACAAGTAAGAAACAGGCATGTGCATTCCCCAGGCACATTTGAAGTCCAACGCTGAAAAACTCTTATTGAACAAAGCAGGAGAAAAGCTACACAAGAAAACACGGACAACCCTTACAGCCTCGTGAGGAAATCCACCCCAGCAGGGCTTTTGGGAGGGGGGGGGAGTGGAACCTAATAGATTAAAAGCCATAAAAACTAAGTGGGTAAGTAGGGATGACAAGCATCAAACCACAGAAGTCAATGGAACACGGGAAATCCTCCCATCACCGTAAAAAAGAATTCTCATTGACTCGGGGACTCTCGTCGAGCACGTGAGACAACCAGCCAGTATATTAATATATATTAACCATACAAGGAATTTATGACAGACTTCAAAGTGCAATAGACAGGGAGCAGACCCAGCCACGTTCAATCGCCACCAAGTCGGTATGTGACCTTGAGCGCGTCACTCGGCCCTCCTGCCTCAGTTTCTCTATTTGTAAAATACCGCTGGGCGCGTAAAGCGCTTAAAAGGTTTACAAAGGCAGGTACAAAGTATTCCTTTATCACTGAGCAGTAAAGGAGAGGGCCGGCGGCTCGGTCACAGCGATCCAAACTGGATCCAGCGTACTCCACCAGACCACACAAGCTGTGGCCATAAATCCATCCCTTCTGATTAGGCGAAGCTTTACAGCGCGGTAACTGCGATAGCAGCGGTTTCAGAACTGGGAGGCCAGCACTTTGCTCAGCACCGTATCGCGCAGCAAAACGGCACCAACGACGAGCTCGTGGGAACCCCGGCGGCAACAGCCCAGCAGCACCCCGAACTCCATACCCTTCTTCAGGTTACCTTGTGGAAAGAAGCTTCTCCACAAGGTTCTGCCGTCCCGGGGTAAGCCTATACAAGTGCCCAGCCCAGGGGAAGGAAATCAAACAACATCCCACTTAAAAGAAAGACCAGATTTCAAGCAAATGGATCTCTTCTTAGGAGAGACAACACAAAAATAACTGTGTTTCTCCCAGTTACAAAATGAAACTTTCAGTTGGGCAGCAGCTACAAAGCCCATTCTCCACTTCTTGCTGTGGACCACATGACTGCCTCAATACATAAGAACATTTTATGTGCCAACTTGCAACGAAGACCACACAGTTAATAGTTTGCAACCTCCTTTCCCCCAGAAGATCTTCAGGGTTGAGTAATAAAATTCCTCACATGATTTCAATGAGAGGGTTCACTTGTCAGAGGCTGTTTCGAGACAATATCATATGTCAGGGAGGTGCTGCTCAGATGAAGCTTTTCCAACCCCGCTTTCAAGGCTCTACTGAAAATTAAAAAAAACCCCAAAAACTTAAAGGCTACATGTAAAGTTTGCAACTGGAAGAAAGAAAAATGGTCTCCAGGCGTTATTTTTGAAATGTGGAAGTTAGCCAAGTAATGAGGAGAGGCAGCAAAACTCTGATTAAGCCTTGAACAAACCCTTGAGATCATGAACTGATTAGTAGGCTCTGCCGCAGAGTCCGCGTAGGAACCCGGGCGAGTTGATCCCTCTACCCCTTGGTTTGCCACCTGTGAAATGAAAAATAGCTCTTTCTTTTCATATCCTGTTATTCTTGCTTGTATTGTTCCCCAAATTAAAAGCATTTGTCAAAACACTTTATCTTTAGCATTAACGCTGGAAATTGCATTCATAGCAAACATACAATCCATTTGCATGACTGAGTGCTCAAATATGATCTCTTAATATACCTTGTACCCAGTCATCCTGGCTTGATACATGTCAGAAGGGAGCTTTAGTCAATCCAGGAATATTAGAATGCTAAAATACAGTTTATTAGTAATCTTACGTATAAAAACAGCTTTAGGGATATAACTCAGACCCCCAACAATTCAAAATTCTTCTTATTCCCTCCTAAAACCCCCCCACTATAATCATGGCATTGGTCTCACTTCATTGATAACCCACAAGATAAGACAGGTATAATTAAAGCCCAATCCCACGAGGATGTGTGTGTGTGAATCCAATGCCTGCTCCATTAAAAATCACTATAAAGTAAAATCAACTTCGATGACTTTAGGAGTGTCAGAGCTGCATAAAGTTATGGGTAGGGGAAAGGAAGGCAGGTGGGGTTTTGCAGCAGGATGCTGAAGCTGAGAGCGTCCCTTCAAGCGTTTGATTCCAAATCCTAAACTTTGCAGGAGATGAAAAATATTTGCCACAGATCTCCATGCTGTAACTTGAAATTCCATAATACCCCTAAAAAGAGCTGCACAGAAATCACTTCAAAGCACAAGTTGCTTTCTTTATGGGCTGTCATTTCGTGAAAAATGGTTTATTTTCTAACATATAAAACCAAACAGCTTTGGAGACCCCTTTATGAAAGGGACAGTACAGCATTCTTCCTGCTTCATGTTTCAGTTTCATTAATTCTTCCAATTCCTCTCCCAAACAGCATATCCTAAAGACCCAAATTTCACCACTGCCCCACAGACATCCAGCAAAAAGAGGAGTCCCAAAAGCTAAATGACAGAACAATTCTTAAAATTCATGCTTATTAAAGATTCACTTCGAATAAAATAAAACCAGTTTTGAAAATGAATGTCAGAACCTCACTGGTTTCCCAGCTCCAGATACCAAGGAAAAAAGCATATCAAACACTTCCAGAAACTTGTGGATTATCACCATAACGTAAACATTTCATAATAACTTCATTTTCAAAACACTGCACAACTATGAACTCTAATATCTTTTTGAAAGAGACCAATAAAAGCCCCACAGAAAGTGCCTTAGAAGTCAGCTTTCTTCAGCTGACACCGGTTACTAAATCTGTTGAATTATCAGAAATGATACACCAGAGGCACTTTTTTTCTAGAAAGGTCAACAAATAGGAAGGCATTGCTCAAGATTGCTCAGTAAAACAGTTAAGAGAGATAAGCAGGCCTCATCCATGCAGGATTTTCTTCCAAGATTTCCTTACCACTCGTTAAAAATCCTGCAGATTCACCTGTGGTAGCATTCCTGTAGCACAGCTGGCAGCCTGCAGACCACAATGTCGTCTAGACCTGCTCTGAACAGAGTTGGATGACACAGGAGTAAAAACGCTGATGCCTGTTCCTGGTGCTCAAGGAACGATAGGAGGAAGAAGCGACATCGCTGAGCAAAACACAAGTTCCTTGTTCCTAGTCTCATGCCCAGGCTCGTCAGGCAATTCTGTCAGCCACCCAGCAAAAGTTGTGGCTGTTGTGGGGCTAAAGAAGAACCTTCCCAGAAAGGGAAAAGAAAAACAAAAGAGCTTTACCAAAGCCCTGTCCTCGGATGCAGCGTGAAACCCTGCTCCTTCGCAGAGCCCAGTGCTCCCGGAACACGCAGATAACAAATACATCCCTGCACAGACAACATATTCCATCCCCTTCCCACTTCCCCCCTACTTCCCTCCCCCATCCGCATCAAGGAGATGTTTCTTTACCAATTTGGGAGAGAAAGGGCAAAAAGGGAGATGCAAAACACAGAAATCAATTAACTTTGTTCTCTGCTCCTGACGGATTTGGCCCTAGCATCATAAGGGGAAGGGGAATAACGTGAAGAGTGATAAATCCATATATACCTACTCCAAACTACACCCGCCATCCCAAGGGACATGGTATAATGGTAAATAAATATAGATGCAGTTCCTACTAATGAGGCAGGGTACAGCAAGGCCAAAGAAAATGCAATCATCTCAGGGGGGGAAAAAAAAACCTGCTCAGGACTCCTCCTCTCCCATCCATGGAGGAAATCAAATGCCAGCTGCACCATCCCAGGAAGGAAGCAGAGCCTGTACCTGATGAGCCCTGCAGAAATGAGCTAGTCATATCACGGGACGCAAGCAGGCACTTCAGGGCTCTGCCAGCCCACAAATCGGCTGTGGAGCACAATCCCTCTTCTCTGAGACGATAGATTTTACATGGTATCATTCATGCAAATTCTATTCCCCCCCCCCCATCAGTTTCTTTTTCCTCCATCCCTTTTAGTTTGAAGCAGAGGCAGGTTGGGAGCGTCCATCAGATCTGCCCTGGCCATCAGCTTAACACTTTCCTCCCTACAAAGTTTAAATCTTTCCAGCTTTTGTCCATATACCTTCTGTACTTAAAAGCCACTTATCTGTACTCCCAGTGTTACTTGGGCAGAACACACTGAGATACACCCGACTCCCCAGACAAACGGCAAACACGCTTTACAGCCTTCATTTCCTCTTCCTTCTTCCCTCCCCACACCCAAAAAAGAAAAAAAATAAAAGGTTGGGTTGGTTTTTTTTTGTCCCTAACGCGAAGGGACTGGGAAAAACACACACGACCAAGGCTTATTCAGACCTATCGGAAGGGAAAACAAAATGCTTTCCGGAGAAGTGCTCTGCAAACATACCGAGGAGACGCTCTTAGAACAACTAAAAGGGAGAAAGAAAGAGATAATAAACAACCAAAAAACCACCCATCAGACAAAACTGAGGTTGAAGAACTCGGCTGGGTCTGTCTCGCGTGTGTATTCGGCACCTAAAAACCACCCGCCTCTTGTTTTAACCCCGAAGCACAGCAACACAGTCCAGCGGCATTCCCTGCCGCCGCCTCCAGCCGGTCCTGGGGTCAAACCTGCTGTTCTTCCGTAAAAAAAACCCAACCACCCAAAACCCCAAGATCCCAGGCAAGGATACAACAGCATTTACCCCTTCCCTCCCCGTCTCCTCTCAAGAAGTACGAAATAAACAAGCCCATGACACCCCACCCAAGCTCTCCTCGCACATTTTGGGAATGACTTCCCTCCCGGTCCTTCTCCTCCTCCTCCTCCTCCCCCCACCCGTTCCCGTGTTTAAAACTCTCCAGCAACAAGACACCCTTTTTTCTCTCCCCGAAAAGAACCTTCCCTTAAAGCCCCGGGAGCC
>VZTM01000865.1:7285-45383 GCA_013400555.1 Jacana jacana | reverse complement strand
TCATCCTGGGCGGAGGGGAAGGCGGCGGGACTACAAGTCCCATGATGCTGTGGGGGGCGGGTGTTGGGGGGGGCAGGATTGTCCCAGTAAATAGAGCCGGGTGAAGCATGAAGCTGGTGAGTATGTGGGGCTGTGATGGGAGGGAATGGGGGGGCTTTGGCCTGACCCCCTCTCGGTGCCGGAGCGGAACTCCCCGAGTCGCTCCGGGCCTTTGGTAGTCTCAGCTCTGCAGGGCGTGAGGGGAAACTGAGGCCCTGAGGGGAGAGGCCCTGAAGGGAGCTGGCGAGAGGGAGAGGCCGCCCTTTTCCCCTCCGCCGGCAGCTCCGCGGCCTCCGTCCCCCGCCGTTAAACGGTTGGCGGGGAGCTGCCGGCTGAGGGGATGGAGGCCAGGACGGGTGGAGATTGACCCCCGTCTGTGGGATGGGGCACAGGCCTGGGCTGGCGGCCGCTCTTAGGCTCCCCCCCTTCCTCAGTGGGATTTAGGAGAAGGAGGAGATGGAGGTGTTTCTCCGCCTTCCCACCCTTCGACACGAGTCTTTGCGAGGGCTGGAGCTACCCCGTTGCATGTGTGTCTTCTGCCGGGTTGCTCTAGGGATATTAATGAATCCCCATAAATAAAATAATCATAAAATCCATAAAATCATTTCCCATCGACAGTCTGATGTTAACGTGGTTAATTACTAATAAGAAAACCGGCCTGGAGTAGGGTTGTTCAGCGCATGCAATGCTTCTGGCAGGTCTGTTGGTTGTGGTTTAAAACTAAGGTTATCGGAGAATAAATTGCTTGGGTTGTTGGTCTCCTCTTTAGAACTTCCTTTTTCGTTTACTTAAGTTTCCCAGAGACTTTGGATTCAGCGACTACTTTATTTTCCAGGGTAGAATTTCCCTGTTTGACATAAGATGCTGCCATTCTTTGGAGGTGAAAACCAAAGCGGCTTTCAAAATGCCTGGCCGTAACCTTTGCTTTCTTTACCCTCAAATGACGCTGGTGGTTAAACGTGAGATCATCCCTCGGTTTTGAGACCCAAGGAGTTTCTCTTGAGGAAGCTTCACAGAAGTGAGCTTGGGCTCCGGGCTTGTTCTGGCACTTCCAGTAAATTGCTATTCATGGTGTAACTGTAAAGCTAATTCGGTAGTTGCAGGCAGGTGGCCGGGGAGCTTGATCCTGCATAATCTCACACGTGTGATTACGTCTCTCTGTGGGGACGAGTAGGACCAGTGGGTCAAACTGCAGCGCTAAGCACTTTTAGACGTGACTGCAGGAGCTAATGTAGTGCTGGAGGGGAAATCAGACTAAGAAATCTTTAAATGAAGACAACAGTGGAAATGCAGGGTTCCTTGTTAGGTCTAGAGTCTCGCACAGGGGTAGAGAAAGGGAACACAAGCTGTCTGAAATCTGCGTTGTAGCACTTTTAGACCCATGTGCAGATTTGGAAACTGGGGGTCGTAAAACCAGGTTCTTCATCTTGTATTTGTCTGGAAATGTGCCCGAATCTTGGGGTGGTGGGAGGAGGAGCGGATGCTGTTTCATCCTCTTTTATTTGGGTTGAATCGGGAAAACCTATAGATGTCCAGGCCTCTGGAATCCAGTGAAAATGTCACAAACTCCCACAGATTCGAATGTGCTTTCATCCAGGCAGCTCCAGTTGCGAATTGCCTCCCAGATTTTAAGCTAACAGGGCAGTAACACTGGCAGAATGCACTGCAGTGTTTGTCGGCTTCGGTTGCAATTCAAAGCACTGGCTTTGAACCTGCGAAATTGTGAATGTTTTGGAGCTGCCAGCATGAGATGTCATCTCTGTTCCCTGTCACGTTGCCATCCATGAGATCACCACAGAAGCTCTGGGCTGGTGAGCGCTCAGCACCAACCAGATGTCTGCTGAGAACCTGCCTCTGCAGGCGCCTTGGTATCCGGAATTAGCCCCCTCATCTTCATCTCGTCCTGCTCTGTCCTGCCAAACTTCCATCCAGCTTGCAGAGCACGGCAAGAAAGTTGTAGCTGCAGTGGGCACATTCTGGGTGTCTTTTGTGTGTTTTCTGGGTTTTTTTTACATGACTTTACACCTGTACTCAGCACTGGTGAGACCGCACCTTGAGTCTGGTGTCCAATTCTGGGCACCTCAGCACAAGAGAGATATCGAGGTGCTGGAGCGAGTACAGAGGAGGGACACGAAGCTGGTGAGAGGCCTGGAGAATAAGGCTTATGAGGATCGATTGAGGGAGTTGGGGTTGTTTAGTNATGATTCTATGACTTTTTTAACTAGGAGATGAGGCACCCACTGTGTTAGCTGCACCAGCCCTTAGCCATGAGGAAATACAGGTGGAAGGAAGCAAATCTTAGAGCAAAAAACCCTTGCATTTCACTCCGGTCAGGAATATTAGTGACTGGGATGTTTGCATCTGTTTTAAACAGTAACAAGTATAAACTGGGTGGAAATTACCACATTTATGGTGTGTATGGAGACAGATCTATAGTGCAAACCTTCCAACTTCTGGATTCCTAATCTGAAATTCTAACAGGCCCAGAAGTGTCACCTGTACAGCATATATGAGTTGCCTTCTTTTTTTTTTTGCCTTTTAAGTCACTGTACTCAAGTCTGATAGAAAGAGTCCATTGACTCCCAGGAATCCATTTACCACAGCGTGACAGCCACAGATATAGATTATTTTAGATGCTTTTAAAGAAGAAAAAAGGAAGATTTTTTTCCAGTTAGCTCGTAGATTTCGGGGTCACGATCCTATTCATGATTTAAGGAAAAAAGAAAGAGAGAGAAAGAAGTGTTTTGCTGATAAAAGTGGTGATATTTCATTGCTGCTTTTTTAATTACGGATCGTTTAAAAGCCACAAAACTAGTTTAGATCTTATTTTTTCTGTCGCTTCTTTCTATTTACTTGGATTTATGGCTCCAGTTGTCAAAGTTCTGGTGTGGTGAGAGCTTAATTCCACGTGCATGTTTTACATTGGTGAATAAAACAGCTGAATTCTTTACTGGGATACCCACTTCTTCACCTGCTTGGCTTTTCACCTCCTGTTTTTTTTAAACTTTGCCAACAGCAGGCAATAATGTAATGTTGCTCCTTAATAATTAAGGCTCTGTGGATGTAAAACAAAAATCTTTGGGATACTTTTATTTTAATATTTGGGGGCCAGTAGCTTTTTAATATTTAAATGTCATTTTAAGCAGGTTTTTTATGAAGGTATGTAAATAGTCTCCTTGGGAGTTGTTAACCCAGACAGTTGCAGTCCCATGTTAACATATTGTGAGTAGAGATAGAAAATTAAATGATTCATCTACTTTCTTTCCACTTTGCAGAATGAAGTATATATAGAAAGCAAGCATAAGGTATAGATGCATTAGAAGATGACTGAACCTGTTTTTAGTGCAGTGCGTGGCCAACCAATTGATATTTTTCATCTTAATTGACCAAAACTTGAGTTTATGAGATGAAGTTTGACCACCTGAGCATTGATGTGCTGCCAGACGCCCAGACTTCAGAGGTGCAAAATCTCCTTCCAGGTCCCTGAAGGACCATCCAGTCTGTCATCAAGGAAGAGAAACCCTCATGTGGAGGTGGCCATGCCCTCTACTCGGACATTTAGGTTTCTCATCCCACGTTTTAAAGCTGGCATTTTTATCCCCTTCTCTTTTTATTCAAAGCTTCAGCTGCTTCTGTGCCTCGTTAAATGTTTGCCGCTCTCCCTACAAGAGGTGACTGCATCTCAATGATGCTGAAGTGCCCCTGTACATAACCTGCTCTCTGGCTCATTAAGTTTGCAAAGCATTTGGGATTTCTCAGTACACAAACCCTTCCATTCAGAGATGGTTGTCCATTCCCTGGCGTTTCCTGTTTGCCTTTAGCAAGACAAAAAGCAGGTGAGAGCACGCCCCAGAGCTGCTGCCGGGCACTTGCACAGCCACCCCTGCTGATCTGATCTGTGCCAAGCAGCCACTGAGGGTGGGGGCTGCACCCCCCTGGGTTGTTAGGGCTGGTTTCTTAAGGAAATAAACCCCCTGTTCCTGCAGGGATTCTCTTCTCCCCTTTCCACCCCAAGGAATTTTCAAATCTGTTAGCCAATTTCAGCCAAGTTTTGCCAGCAGGACTGAGTTTTAAAGGAACTGGTTTTCTGTTGTTAGAAAAAAGAGATTCTACGTGTGTCCTAAACTGGAGGGAGGAGCTATGCCATCCTCTCCATGCTTGGGATCAGAAAAACTTGTCTGAAGAACATCTGCCCTTGACATGGCAAATCTCAATGAACCGCGCTGCTCTGAGACACAGACTCGTAGGAACTGAGGTTTTGTTCTGGTGGGCATGGATCTGCGTGTTTAAAAATAAGTTTTCAAGGGGGCTCACTCTGTTGGTAAAGGTTCTGAGTAAGTAACTCATCCTGGCGTTTTCCTTTCAGTACTGCCTGTCGGGACATCCAACCTTGCCATGCAACGTGCTCAAGTTCAAATCCACCACCATCATGTTGGACTGTGGACTGGATATGACGTCTACCCTCAATTTCCTCCCGATGCCACTGGTTCAGAGGTACGTTCTGCAGCCTGTGAGCACTTAGGCTGTGCCTTCTCGGGCTGCAGCTGGAGTGCTCTGCGTGAAATGGGGCATTGGAAGGAGGGAAGGGATGGGTACAAATGAAGAGCATCATCTGATATCATAAATAGACTTTGTTCACTTAAAAATTCTCTTTATCAAAATAACGTCCTTTGGCTCAGTAGACGGAAGACATTTTATGGATTTATTGATTGGTTTTTCTAGATAATTTATTCTAAGCTTCAGTAAAGTATTGCTGCAACTGCTCGGCACAAGTGAGGTCACATATCTGTCATCTTTCTGGCTTCTTCATGCAAGATGAGATAAATGGGTAACTGAGATGGAGTGCGTGGAGCCCAGCAAGTACAGTTTAACCACTGGCTTCTCAGGCTGTTCTTCACCAGAGCACGGACTAATGCAAAGAAAAAGAGCACTTAACAGTCCTTGCTAGTTGACTTGATGGCATAATTGTTCCTTTTTAAAAATTAAATAAATAAAGGGGCAGTGCAGCTGGGCACAGGGATGGGATGGCAGTGAAATAAAAGTAGAGTCTGGGAGAGAATCCTGAGATCAAGACTGCCCCTTCTGTGGCCTAACTACAAAGTCGTATTTTCCCAGGTTTTTAGATTAATTTGGGTATTCACTCAGGGTGACTTATGTCTTGCATAAGTGGAATAAATTACAAAAATGAGGGGTTTGGAAGGAGAGAATGAGCAACTCTTGGTGATGGGGAGCAGTAGGAGTTTTCACAAATGCTATTTAGTAGCTTTGATCCACAAGGAAACAAGTGAGGAATGTTCTGGGTTCAGGGGAGGCTTGATTGAGAGGGGGAGAATATGATTGGGAAAGGGAGTTTCCTGAGTGACCTAGTGAGGTTAAAGCAGTTTGTCCAGCACTTCCTGTGATTTGGGGTTGGTTTTTTTTTGGAGAGGAAAAGAATAGATAATGTATGCATTGTTCTGCAAGAACATGGAGTTCAAGATCTGCTGTAAAGAAGGCAACAGAGGCCTAAGATGAACTGGTGTGATAGTCAGCTTTAGTTCTATTCCCTAATACAATTGCTAACTGCAGCATTTAGGGGCAGCAGTAGATTTTGAAGGGATGCAGAAAATTTGGGAAACCCAGGTACAGACAGAACTGGCTTGCATTTGCTTTCTCTCACCCCCTAAAGAAAATGGCAATTGAAAGAGGAGCAAGTAGCAGATTTTGGTGAGTGAACAGAGGCTTAAGAGGTTCCTGAGAACCACAGGCAGGCACCAGCGCTCCCCAGGGGCACTGCTGGTAGCAGATCCTGGGAACGAACAGCCAAACTGCAGGTCACAACCTGGAATTCCCCAAGTACCTCCAGAATGTCTGCACTAAAATGACTCAAACTCAATAAGAAAGGATGTCAGATTTGACCCCTGATGGCCCAGTGGAATCGGAGCAAACAGTTGGATTTGAATCCAATCAATCTTGTCGGTGAGGTGATTGAACACCCCTTACAGCAAGGATTGTCCTAAGCACATGGACTTGGGCAAGGAATTGATCTGTTCAGTACTCTACAAAACAGATGTCCTGCAGGGAGCTGTGGAAATGAGTTAAAAACTTGAGGAGGCTGCTACTAAAAAGTCCTCGTGTCTCTCTACTATTCATATTGTGCCATTACACATCGGGTTCTCCATTCCCATGGTGTCAAAACACCTCTGAAATTCAAATGCATATTACCAACATAACGTGGCCAGGTGATAGAGGGCTGATGTTATCGTCAGTTTCCAGGTGAGAGACTACAAGAAGGACTGAAGCAGTGTCCGAATTTGAACACAGGTCTGTCAGATTTTAGGTTATGACCAGCCATGTGTCCTCTCAGAACCACGTGTGCTGCTTCTTGCAGCTTGGCTGAGATAGACCCACGTGAAAGCTTGACCACAGAGGACCCGTGCTTCTCTCTGCTGTCTTCAAGCCAGATGTGCCCAAACTATGATCCAGGAACCGCTTGGGTTCTGCAGGTTTCACTCTGTGGTCTGCAAAGGTGCCCTAATTTTTACCTCTGTGGAGCATGAAGGTATGATGTTACAGCAGATCTTTGCTATGCAGCTAAATCCCGTGTCGTACCTGGCATGAGACCCTCCTTGAGCAAACGTTGTGAGAGCCTGTGCTTTAATCTCTAGGAGAGAAAAGTGCTGTGGTGTTTGTGGCATTAAAGGGACTGGACATTTTTTAGAGTTCTTTGCTCTTCAAAAAAAGCTGATCAAAAGGTATTTAGATTACACCTTGTCCTGGAAATGGCAGTCCTTGTTCTCACTGGCCCATGGAGCATGTGCAAAGTGCCTGCAGTTCCCAAACACTTTATGCCAGTTCATGTGCTTTAAAGGAGGTTTGTCAACTGGAATTTTCTCCCCTGTACCAAAGTCAAATGCAAAGCGGTAAAATGAACATGTGGGAAGCTCTTAACCTTTCCTGTCTAGCCATGACACACTTGCTCACATTATTTATGGGACACTTCTAGCTATTTTGGATTAATCAATCACCCTATTACAATGTCAAAACTATGTCGACAGGAACTGTGTTACTTCTTGCCTTCAAGGTAAAGAGTCCTTTCTGTCCTGTGTTGCTTGTTCCACTTTCACCCACGCACGAGACCTATCTGCTAATTTGACAAGACTGTGTGCTCTTCAGTGGATGCCAGGTTTAGTACAAGTCAATAGTGCCCTTTCATCATGAACAAAGCAAACTGTGTGCTAGGCTAAATTAGGGGGAGTAGGGCAAGCATATATAGGGAAGTTTATTCCGCTCTACCCTGTGCTGGTGAAACCACAAATGGATCCAGGTTTGGGTTCCCAGTTGAAGAATGAGGCTGAGAAACTGTAGAGGGTGTTCACAGGGCAGGGTCTGGAGCTCATGAATCCATGGATAGGCTGAGGGAGCTGGATTTGTTCAGTCTGGCAGAGAGGAGGCAAGAGAGGAGCTAATAGCCACCTCCACCTGCTTCAAAAGAAGTTACAAAGACAGCAGAGCCAAATTTTTCAACAGTGACAGGTAAAATAAGAGGCTGATGGCCACAATTTGTGTCTTGAGAGGCTCAGGTTGGATGTTAGCCTCCCAGCAATGGAGTTTTTCTTAGCACTTTCTGCCACCCCCAGAGAGGCTTTAGAATGTCATGCTCTAGGAAGTGGCGAGACACAGCTGGACAAAGCTGTGCCTGACCTGATCTTGTGCTGGCTTTGAGACATTAGACCTCCAGATGTCCCTTCCAACCAAGGCTTCTGTCCTCTCCTCCCTTACCTGGCTTTTCCCTGCTTTTCCCATAGCTCTTTTAGTCTCTCTGCACTAATTCTGCTCAGCCCTCTCAGTCTCCAAAGTGCTGCTCTTAAATTGTGCTTTTGAACGTGTCGGTGGGGAGTACATTTAGCCACCTCATCTTTTCTCCCGTCAGACTTAGTCTTTATCCTCAAAAGGGGGTTGCACTTCTCTGGTGTAGCTCCTCAATGACATATCCTTCTGCTCTCACCTCTTCCATTCTGTCTTCACTCCCCAAGGCTTAGATTTCCCTTTCTTTTTTTTGCCTTCCTTGTGACTTTCTGGAGTGCCAGTTAGGATTTGTTCTTTCACATTGATGTTAGTCTGAACACAGCATTCCTCCAAGCCCTTGAATCACTTCCTATTCTCAAGAACTTAAATCTGAAAGCCCTTACTAGCCCATAAGCACACCTCTCTGTAGAGCTTAGGGTGCAACACTGGCAGATTTCATTGCAACCAAGCTCTAAAGTTCCTTCTCCAAATTTGAGGTTGTTGCAGGGCGTGATTCCAGGCTGGTTCAATTCTCTTGTTCCCTCAAGTTTTTCTTCTTCGGATTTCAGTGGGTAGGCTCGAGTCTGGGCAGGCAGGGCTTTTAGAGCTATGTTGTAGGCTCACACAAACATCAAATGTCACTGCAAAGTATGAATAAGTCTCTCGCTTATGGTAGCAAAAAAATGCTGCAGCAATTACTCCTGTAAACTCAGGATCACAGTGTCCAACTTGAAGTTTGTTTATGAGCATTTGAAACAATTAAAAAAGGGGGCCCTGGCATTGCTGACAGCTAAAAACATGCCATTCACAGCACAGCCTCCTTGCCCCACTGTCCTTCCCACACCGATAAAGGCACTCTGCAGCTCTTGGTGCGGGTCAGGGGGAGACCTGAGCATGAACCCATGGTTTATGTGCACATAAAATCTCAACCTCTGTGTCTGTAGATGCCTGAGTCCAGAGCATCGCTCTTGCCCTGCCATTACTAATGGGAATATCTCTCTGTCGTCTCCCATCCCAGAGCAGTTTTACGGTGCTTTTGTGGTGTTTCAGGCCTAGAGTTTCTTGCTGCCCTAATTTCTGTTTGTGCAGCCAGTTTCACCACAGGGCAACGCCAGCAGCACTGAGCCTTTCTGAAATTCTCCCTGTAAATGACTAAAATCAAGGTCCCTGCCTGCATCCTCCTCATATTTTTACTTATAAGTGTCATAATCATGATTTGTAAAAGTCATTTCGGTGAACACTTAGACACAGTGAAACTGTCTGTCTGTTTTATTGAGATTGTTAGTTCCCTGAGACAGAAATCATGTTCTCTTCTGTGTGACACCAAATAGAACGTCTGTGCTCAGCCACTGATAATGATTTTTTGTTCTCTTTCCGCAGCCCCAGGCTGTCCAAACTTCCTGGTTGGGTTTTGAAAGATGGAAGCACGTTTCTGGACAAGGTACTCTACTGATGGTTCGAATTTTCTTGCAAAAATTCTTTCTAGCAAAAAAGCTACCTGCCAGGTTAGGAGCTGGCACTGCAGGAACAATACCTCCATGCTGACTCATCGCCAAGGTTTCTCTGTGTACCCTTCCCAGCCCTGGTGTCCTTGGAGAGCAGAACATTTTGAAATAAAATGCTAATGGCAACTCTGAGGCTTTCAGTCTTCAGAGGTAGCCTGGCTTTTTTAAAAAATCCTCTTAAAATGCAGAAATAGCCAGTATGAATATTTTTCTTATTTCGTGGAGCTCCATAAATAATAGTGCTTTGCATGCTTAGAGTGCCTTTTATTCAACAGTCTCACTTTTCTGACACTAAAGCTTCATAGCATGCTTAGAAATGAAGTTGGTGTCCTACCCTTTTTTTTTTGAGGCAGGAGAACTATGAGAAAGTGAACCGTTTCCCCATGGGAGGTCTCTTAGAGAGGAAAAGCGTGTCTTTGGCCTCAGAAATCCACATGTGTTCTGCTGCTGGACGTAGCAGGGAGGATATTATCTCCAGCCTCCTGATTCTAAGGCACAGGACTTACTCAGCTACATGAGAGACACGGATTTTTTCTTTCCCCCCCCCTCCTTTTCATTACATTAGTTTTGTAGGCAAAATTTGTCTGGGGCTTCAACCAAAACTAGGCGCTGCAGCGTCCAGCTTGATCCGCCATAGGGGAACAATGAGCACAAAAATATGTCAGATGTTAGTAAAATAGGCAGCTACCTTTCAAATGCGGGCAGCGATAGGTATCGGTAGAGAAAATGCTGGTTTAATAGACTGTTCTCTGCCTGTGTGAACATTAAAGGAAACCAGTAATAATAGTTGCTTTTGTAGGGGACTTTGAGGTGGACAAAACGGATTGATCTGATTTTTCCAGGCAAGGGAGCTGGAGATCGTAGATTAAAAGACCTGATTTTTCTTCTCATTGGAGACAAAAGAAACTGTAAGGGCAGCATTTCTGTTGGTGAAATAGTAACAACTCTATTCAAAGCACACGCTAACCAGCAGTCCCAGAGCTCCAGAGCCTCAGCCACAGGAATGGAGCTGCCCAGTTGGAATTCCCTGGAGTTTGTTTCTCCCGTACCAGAGCTTGGGGCTCCATCCTGTCCCAAAAGAATATCTATTTTTATAGGGGAGGTATTTATGTTTTTTGTGGGGCTGCTGCTGCAGCGGCGTGCGTTGCTCAGGAGAAATCTTTCAAACTCCCACAGCCTCCATGGAAATCACATGTTAAAAATTCAAAGGCAGCGTCTCTTGCCTTCACCTTGACCATTGTAACTGCTTGGAATGGTAAATTCTTTGACCCCTGCTGGAAAAAAAGGTGAGGGAAGGTGTCAAAGGGGGATGTTTTATCACGTTGGGTGGACATTCCTGTTACAGCACTCTCTGGGTGACGGTTATAAAACTGAAGTCCTGGGGAGGCGCTGAGATTTGCTGCGATCTAGTTTTAATCATTTTGAACTCCCTTGAGATGAGGTTAGGAGACTTCTGCCACTAGATATAATTGCTCATTCGTTATTAGTTGGCAGGTGCACTGTAATTATTAAGAATTGGATTCAATCTTTAATCCTGTCAGTCGGAAGCTGGCTGAGACCTCTCGCTTTGGGACAAGCAAGAGAAGCATCCGGGAGAGAAGGCAGAGTGGGTGGTAGGTGACCCGTGGGGTGTGGTGTTAGAACTAGAGTTGGGAGTATTTTTTGCTCCATACATACTGAAGAATATGACTTCAAAGATCACTGATGTCAGCTTTGAAACACAGAGGAAGACAACAGAGGACCAGAAATCCAGGAGAGAGAAATCTGACAGGAAGTGCCACGTGGATCCCCAAAAGGTGTTTCAGCAAGGGGTCTGAGACAGGCTAAAATTGTGTTCTGCTCCTAAACCTGGCTTAGAAGAAGGTTTTATAACAAGTTGTATCTAGAAGAGGGATAAACATAATGTAGTAATGGGCTGGAAGTTACCTGTGACAAAGAAAAGGTTTTGAAAGTGCAAAATCTGTAATATTGTGTGGCATTTTTGTGTCTTCTCCCTTGATGAGCTTTTCTTACAGGAGCTGAAGGAGTGCTCTGGCCACGTGTTCGTAGACTCTGTGCCCGAGTTCTGTTTACCAGAGGTGAGTTTGCTCCAAGCATCGCTGAAAAATCTGACTCCACTCAATCATGTGGAAGAAACTTGCTAATTAATTATTATCAGGTTGATGCTAATGTATTACTACTCGGTAAATGATACTGCTGAAACTCTGTGTTCTTATGGTGCCCCCAGTATCTGTGATGCTGGAAACAGCCCATTTCAACGGCGGTTTGGGGAGATTTGGGTGCTCTCCTTGAGCAGATCAATATCTCACAGGAGAATAAGACTTGAGTGTCCCTTTTCAGGGGCCTTACCAAGACAATGTAACTGAGCTGGACTCGGTTATGACAGGATGCATGTGCTGAAGTAGATAAGGGCGGTGAGCGAAGACAAGGAGAGCTGCTTGTCTGGAACCGCAGATGCGTGACCTGCCTGATGGAGCTCCCCTGGGGAGCGACCCCGTGGTTAAACCACTGCTGGGTTCTGCTGGGCTGCAGTCAGACAGGCTGCTCTGCCAGCAGCAGGTTGAGGTTCAAAAGTTTCCCTGCCTCCTCAGCTACTCCTCACTTGCCTCTTTGAGGCAAGAACCGGACCTTCATATCCACTGCCATCACTGCAAGTGCCTGCTTCTCAAACTGTTGGTTTGGGGTGTTTTTTTTGCAGGAATACCTGGGTTTAAAAAAAAAACCCACCAAAAAAAAACCCCAAACCCAAGCAAGATTATTGAAAATGTTTGAATTACCTGGTTTACCTGGCTGAGGAGATTAACGGTGTGTGTGGGAGCGCTGACGGAGGAACAAACTGAGCAGAGGTGGGGGTGAGTGATGGTGAATAGTCTGGGAACAGGATCCTCTTTCCTCAGCTCCCTTCGGGCTGTGATAACATCAGCTCTTTCAGTTCATGTTGGGATCTCTTCTCTGCCTTTCAAAGGGCAGTGATTTTTTAATTTTTATTTTCCTTTCTGTCTGGCCTTGTTGACAGGAAGCACAAAACACCCCTGGAAGGTGGTTGTCACATTGCTGGGCTTCTGGCAATGGTGTTTCTGTCGTGATTCGCTGAAACTCACCTCTTGCAGCTTCTGGCTCTTGTCTTGGTTCTTTGAAAGAAGTTGGCAGCACTGGTACTCGTTTTGGCAAGTGATATCAACAGATCTGTGTGCGTGCAATTGCTTGTTTTCCCAACAGCAATGGATATAATACAGTCACACTCCACCCCACCCCTAATACTTCTGGGTTCTTGTGGGAAGGGAGATGTAGGAAGCATCTGTATGCCTAGAAAGTGCCATTATGTCCCAGATCTTGGGAAGACTGGAGTTTATGTTTTGGATTCCCTTTGGAATAAAGGCCATGCACTGGAATGATAATCTGCTGGGCTTTGGGGTGCTTCAGCTCAACTTTCTGGTTATGTTGTTGGTCTGGAAAAGACCCACGTGTAGCTGTGAATGTGACAGCTAGTGAGTTGCTGCTTCATTATGGTGCTGTCACCGCTGCATCTAACTCTGCTAGGGGTTAGGGACCAGCAGTCCAACTAGAAGGCAGCGACAAGCTGCATGTCACCATTGCAGGGACTTTACACATGGCCTCTCNTGGAGACATTCAAAACTCACCTGGAGGCGTTCCTGTGTGACCTGCTCTGGGTGTTCCTGCTCCAGCAGGGGATTGGACTAGATGAGCCTTCCAATCCCTGATATTCTGTGATTCTGTGGTTCCCAAAGTTCCCAACAGATGCCAAGTCTACTCTGCAAACACGAGGAAGAGATCTGTTATGACACACACAGCTCTCATCTCTCGCTCCGCAAGCTCCCCTGTCTGGAGGAGGGTTCAGATGTCAGAGCAGAGTAGAAATGCTGCTGGTGTTTGGCAGCAATGTGTGAAAGAGGCTTCATCTTTGTCTCCTTCCACGCTGCTTCTTTTGAAGAAACTTGTCTGCAAGAGCAGTTAGTTTGAGAATCACAGCATCACTTCCAGGAACACCATTGCTGAAGAAAGCCAAGTTTTGAATGGAATCCAGAAGCCACAAGGTGATAAAAGGCTGCCTCAGCAGCAGAGTGCGCTTCCACATGTCAAGAGTGCAGGGTGCAGCCCTCTCTCTTTGCTTGGCAACCTTCTGCTCTCTTGCACTTCACATTCAGGAAACATTTTTAAACCTCTTTGGTTCACGGGCACCTTTAGTGAGATTGCCACAAGTCCCAGGGAAGATTTTACTTTGTTTTGGTTTTGACACCCTTTTCATCCTATCAGTGAATGCTTCTGGCATGCTGAGATGTGGGATGCTTCAGCTTGGAAAGTGGTAGTGTGTGTCCTCCTGATGCTTCGCTGGGCTGAGCTTCAGCTCTGGGCTGAGTCCTGAGGTTGATTGTGAATCCTTGTTTGATTCCGTATGGTCCTAATAGGGGGAAAAAGCACACCATGAGACCCTCACCTGGAGTACTGCATCCAGCTCTGGAGTCCTCAGCATAGGAAGGACATGGAGCTGTTGGAGCAGGGCCGGAGGAGGTCACAGAGATGCTGGGAGGGCTGGAGCCCCTCTGCTGGGAGGACAGGCTGAGAGAGTTGGAGGGGTTCAGCCTGGAGAAGAGAAGGCCTGGGAAAACCTTGGAGCCCCTGCCAGTGCCTCCAGGGGCTCCAGGAGAGATGGGGAGCGACTCTGGAGGAGGGAGGGGAGCCCTAAGACGAGGGGGAAGGGTTTCACCCTGAAATAAAGGAGATGGAGCTGAGATGTGGGGAAGAACTTCTTTGGTGTGAGGGTGGTGAGAGCCTGGCCCAGGTTGCCCCGAGCAGCTGTGGCTGCCCCATCCCTGGAGGGGTTGAAGGCCAGGTTGGAGGGGGCTTGGAGCCCCCTGGTGTGGTGAGAGTTGTCCCTGCCCAGGGCAGGGAGTTGGAACTCAATGATCTTTAAGGTCCCTTCCCACCCACCCCATTCTGTGATTCTATGATGAGGGACCACAGAAAGAGTGGTCAGTCAGTGGAATGGGCTGCCCAGGGAGGTGGTGGAGTCCCCATCCCTGACTGTGTTTCAGAGTAGATTGGATGTGGTGTTGAGGGATCTGGTGTAGGGGAGAACTTGTAGAGTGGGGCTGATGGTTGGACTCGATGATCCCAGGGGTCTCTTCCAACCTGAATGATTCTATGATTCTATGACCAGCTGAGTAGGAGCTGGTGTCAGCGCAGCAGTTCTGCCTGTCCAGCTTAGCAAGATAAAAGGGTGCCCTGTCATGAATCCCAGGATGGTGTTTCACCCACTGTACCCAGCTTGGAGATCGTGCCTCCGACATCAGCAGTGATGGGGGATCGAAACCATGAACGCTCAGCTGCGGGTTAAGCAGCTTGTCACCAGAGCACTGTGTCAGCCCTCTGAAAAGCCGAGTGACCTACTTTCTTGCCTTTTTTATTCAAATTGCTGGACCAAGCCTTGTAATCAGATAATATGTGCTTGATGAGTGTTGAATTCCATTAGCTGCTCTATAATAACTGAGTTAGAGGTCATATATCTTGTAAATTTCTGACTTGACACCATTTGTGTTATAGCATTACCAGTAAATATTTCTAATTAAAATTCCTTTAACAATGTGTGAAGTCTTCTTTCACTCTCTGAACTCCTGTCTTGACTGTCACATCAAAACAAATCGGACCCACCCCTCTGTTTTGTTGTACCCTGTGAATGAGCTTAATCTCCTGCTGTAGAAAACGTGAATGATGGAGATGCCAAGCAGTGAGCTTGGGAAAATATGAGAATTATCTTAAACATACGAATAAATGCAGTGTACATTCGCCTCTCTCGCTGTCCTGACGTACGGGACCACGTCTCACATCAAAAATAGGGGACACCCTGCAAAGGTGCCGCCGTGGAAGTCTCGGTGTCCGTGTAGCGTTCCCCTAAGGAAGGGGTTCCTTGATAGAAGTGTAATCGTTGGGCCTGTGGTAGCGGCAGCCATTTCATTGCATGAAAGACAGACAGACCCAGGACACGGTTTCCTTTTCAGATTGGAGAAGGGAATCGTTTTAGGGGACTCTTAAAAATAAGTATTGTTAATATAAAGGGAGTGTTAGTCTTTGCCACAGCTGAGACAAAGAATCATAGAATGGCCATGGCCCTCCCCCCCTGGTTTTCTTTATAAACCGATTACATTCCTGCAGTCTAAAGTATATATAAAAAAAAGAGCAGGAATTGTTTCTGCCATTGCTTAAACTGTGTGAAAGGGTTACGTGGCACTTATCTCTTTCCTCTGTTTTCAGACCGAGCTGCTTGACCTCTCCACGGTCGATGTCATCTTGATCTCCAACTATCACTGCATGATGGCCTTGCCCTATATCACGGAGTACACGGGGTTCACAGGAACAGTCTATGCCACTGAGCCCACTGTTCAAATTGGCAGGTAAAAAGCCCCTTAATACTCTCTGCTCCTCTTTCATCACTGCGAAGGAAGAGGTGTAAAGGACAATATGGGGAACGGAGTGGTGTCTAATGTTCGGAAGAGGCTCTTAGGCTGTAGCTGAACACCAGCCAAGTCCTTAGTGCTGCAAATGTGTTAACTCAATGTTTCCCAACCTCTGGAACCATCTGTCTTCAACATTTACAGCAGGTGCTTTGCGTTGGTCCAGGCAGTAGGTGTGGGGTAGTCGATCTTGAGTGGACTGTGACACCTTGAGCAGCAATTACCACCTAGCCTACCTCAGACCTTCCAAAACCATGGATCAACCATCTCTCCTGCTCCTCTCTGTTCCCCTTAAACAGCAGAGGAATCACCTACCTTTACAACAATAAGTGACTTTAAAAGATTATTGTACTTTTGAAATGTTCAGTGTTTGAAATTCATGTGATCATACTTTCCTCCGCACCGTGGAAGGGAATTTAATCTGACCTCACCTCGAATGACAGATGAGGTACATAAGCTCTGAAATCCAAGGAGAAGCGCTAAGAAAAGCAGCAGAAACACGAGACTGAAGTAGAAAACGTAAAACCTGGTTAATGCAGTCAGAAACTTAATAGTTGGTCATCAACTTTGGCAGCCTTTTCTTACAAAGGTGTCTGTTGGGTGGCTAAGCAGGTGTGGCCCTCGCTGAAGCCTGACTGGCTTTGTGCTGGGTGTCCCCCTCGTGCAGAACAGCTGCCATGTGCAATAATTAGAAAGCAGGTTAGGCTGCTGTGTCTGAACTACTCTGTAAGCACTTCAGGGCAGGAATCTTTGCCTACTAAAGGTCCTGTGCAAACTTTCCATGCCAGAATAATTCTCCCTTTGTGTAAAAACAAACAGAAACTGAAGGCCCTTGTAGGAGAAAGGAATTGCATAAATATGAACTGGTAGGAGACCTCTAGGGTATTGCTGGCCCATAGCTGAAGATAACAAGCATGGTCTTGTTGGAGGTTATACTGGTGTGGTTCTCCCTTCCCCAGGTAATACCAGATGCCATTCTTCTGCAGTTAGATCTGTCACTTCCTACCTAAACAGCAGTTACAAATGCTGTTTACTTTGGGGCAGTGAAATCTACAGGGCCAGTTTTTAATGCCTGACTTATTGTTCTGTCTCAGATGCTGTGTTGTGCCTTTGTACTTGAGGAGAGTTTGCTCTCACAATGTGTTTGGCTTCTCTGTGACAAACAGGCATCGGCTAACGAGTTTTCCTCATATATTTTGTCTCATTCCATATGAGTCAAATATCCATATGAGATTCCCTATCTCTCTCTTGCACAGCAGGGAAGAGATTTGGGAGTTTCTCTTGTCCTGACACTTTCCAAGTAACCTGTAACCCAGTGGGGCCAGATCCTCTGCTGTCACAACCAGTCCGGAATTGGACTTATTTGAGCTTGAAACACTGGAGAAACGGGTAGGATTGGTGAGGGGTTATTGCTGCAATGCCTTTGTGGGAAGATCCCCTCTTTAAAACTGCCAAAAATCTGTGTGATATTTTGGAAACATTAGGGATAAAGTCCTATCCGTTGTGAAAGGCTCCCATCCTAATGTAGTTATGGTGTCTTTTCAGACTTCTCATGGAAGAACTGGTGAATTCCATTGAACGTGTGCCAAAGGCTCAGTCTGCCTCCATGTGGAAGAACAAGGAGGTACAGAGGTAAGGAACGAGCCACCAGGAAAGGGTCACTGTCCTGAAACACTAACCCAGCATTTAGAATTCACTCTAGTGATGGGTCACCTGCCACTGTTTGAGATTTGCTACTACCATTAAGCAGAGTGGTTTAAAGCTGTGACTCCTTGGGTTGGTTCTTTAATTGTTTGGAGATTGTTGGTCTTCCAAACAGCCCCACAAGTTGGATTCTTGGAGGGAGACTTGGTAACACAAAAGCCTCCCCTGATCTCCTATCACATAGTTTAGCTCCATGATGGTATTTGTGCATCTGTGGCATCTGTTGAGACTAGCAAGCCTAATTGTATTGTATTGGAATAATTTTAATTGAAAATTATTTAAGTTCATGTTTGCTGAAATGCTAAGGAAGCCAAGACACAACTGTTGGAAGTCACTGGTCACCAACCACAGAGCAGTCCTACCTTTATTCCCAGGGCAGCAGCCTCTTACACCTGGATGACAGATTTGCTTTCTTTCAAATGGAGAAACAAATTAAATTTAGAGTGAAAAAAAGTTAGTTAGAAACTCCATGGCCGTTGTTTCGTCCATACATAAAAACAAGGTGCTCAAAATGAAGATCTTCTAAATCTAAAATTTGGAAAGCTTATCTCATCTGAAAATTAACCATGCAGTTTATAATTGCAGATAGTGCTCTCTTTGGAAATAAAAACAACTTTAGGTGCACAACATGTTCTGTGGGGGAGACAGTTGTGTTTTTAGCACATATTAAAGATAAGGCCGGTTAATTAGAAAGTTATTTTTAAGAGCTACTTTGTGCATTTTTAATTGATCTCCCATTTTCTATTCCTAATTATTAATGTGGCTTGATTTAAGAGTTTACTAAAAATGAATTATTTCATACATTATCAAAGTAGTCATGACATTTTCCAGTATCCCAAAGCAAAGAAATTAGAAATCCAAATTAAGACGTGTTTAGCTGCGTATTACACTCCCTGAGCTGAGCGTGGACGCGGTCTGTAACTCTCACTCTTCTGAAGGCAGCCAGTAAAACACAGATGTAAAGCAGAAGTACAGGCAGTAAAGTTGATCAGGATTTTGTGCTGGTTGATGCAGCCCCTCACCAGAATAGTGATCTTTCTTAATTTTGGAGTCTTCTGGCCTGAGCAGAACCATTCTCAAAGAGAGAGGACTGGAGCTGTTATTCTCATCACATTACCGTGTGGTTTGTATGCAGGGGTATAAGGAGGACCATAGATCTTGGAGCTCACTTAATGTCACTTTCCTGGTGGTTGTATTTTAGCAGAAGTGCTGTCTAGCACTCTGTGTGCTGTTGACTATTCCAGGGGCGAACACAGGGAGGTGATTGCTGTTCTGCTTCAACTGCTGTAGAAGGCTGAAGTCTTTTTGGTGGGGTGGTGTTTAAAATACATTCTTCTGCCTTATCTCTCCTGGGAAGTCCTGTAACATTGACCCTTCCTCCTTGGTGCTGTCACGGGGCTGTTGTAGCTGGGTACCAAGGCAGGTGGGAGGAAGGTATAAGAGCCCATCGCTGGGGACAGACAGGACCAACCCTTGTGTCCCACCTACAAGACACCTGTAGAGCACAGAGAACCTCCACAATTTCCTACATTGTTGGGAACCTTGATCCCATGGCAGGTACCTCCATTTTCACATGTAAAACGCACACCTTGCCCAAATATAGAGAGAGGCAGAAGAAGTGCTCTGCTAGTGGAGGTAACAAACTGTAACTACAAGCCCTGCAGCTATTTAGTATCATGTCTTTGTATCATAAACTCTGCTCTGACCCAGTGTTGTCTGTGAGCTGGAACAGGGGGACAAATCTCAATTCCTTTTCCAACCGTGCCCTACCTGTGCTCTGAGTTCCCCCCTTCAGCTCCCGACGCTGTAACAGGGAGCTCCTATCCCCCATAGAGGGTACACAGGGACTTAATGAATGTTTGCAAAGTGTTTTGAGATTCCTGGTGACAAGTGTCACGCAAGCGTGAATGGAGCTGGTTACTGCAGCATGTGAGCAAACCTCCACTGATCCACAGGTTAACACCTGGCTAAGGCACGTGCCGGGTTGGACCGACATCCGTTATTTAAGAAAATGGGATCCTTGGTGAATATCTTTTTTTAATACTTGGCTGTTGCTCGAGCAGAATACTTATGCCTTCTGAGCCTAACTTGAATATTTTCAGGCTGATCAATCACCATTTTACTGCTTTACAGTCCAGCTGGTTCTAGTCTGAATGGTTAGTATAAACCACAGAGTATTATCATCTTCATTAGATAAAGCATTGAAGCATTTTAAATGCAAATACTGTATAAAATATAAGAAGTTCATTATAGTGGCTTACGTTTTTCCATTATCAAATCCAGTCTGAACTAATTGCTTAGCAAGTTTTATTACTGTTGGTTTTTATTTTAAATGAGCAATCTCCTGGAGGCTGCATAGATGCTCCACCAGGATATCTGTCACGCTGCTTAGAATTCCGGGGGCTAAAGAGGAAGTTTGCCTCGTGAAAGACACTTTGCTGACTACCTGTTGGGTGGTTTCTTAGGTTTTTCTGTACAGTGTCCCAAATGGGCCGCTTCCTTAGACAAGAGGCCAAGATTCTGATCTAGTTTGATCCTGCCATCCTCCTCTCCCATCAAAATAGAATCACAGAATCATTTAGGTTGGAAGAGACCCTTGGGATCATCAAGTCCAACCATCAGCCCTACTCTACAAATTCTCCCCTACACCAGGTCCCTCAACACCACATCCAATCTACTCGGAAACACAGTCAGGGATGGGGACTCCACCCCCTCCCTGGGCAGCTGATTCCACTGACTGACCACTCTTTCTGTGAAAAACCTTTTTCCTCATGTCCAGCCTAACCCTCCCCTGCTGCAGCTTGCAGCCATTCCCTCTCCTTCTAGCGCTCATTGCCCGTGAGAAGAGACCAGCACCAACCTCTCTGCAATGCCCTTTCAAGCAGTTGGAGAGAGGGATGAGGTCTCCCCTCAGCCTCCTCTTCCTCAAACTCAACAATCCCAAAAATAGAACAGCATATGTCATATATTAAATATTATCCTTTGCAGTGAAGAGGAGGGGCTCGCTCTGTGCAGATGCCCAGTTCAGAATACAAACCTCTGAGTTTCTTAAGCATATTTTTTTTTCATCTATTAACTGCTGGACCATGTTTTTTCACAATACTTTCCTGTTCGTGGCTGTAGGTTGGTTGTCCTGGCATCTACCCACAGATATCTGGTTGTTCTGAGGTGATCCATAATAGGATGTTCCAATAGTGTTTAGTAGATTCATTGCAGACTTTAAAATATCCTCCAGTGAGTTTCTGTACAAGCTTTAAAAGTGGGTGGGAGGCTGAGTGCCAGCAGGGGCACCTTTGGGGCCAGACTTCTCACTGGTGCCCGGTGA
This sequence comes from Jacana jacana, assembly GCA_013400555.1. Lineage (NCBI taxonomy): Eukaryota > Metazoa > Chordata > Aves > Charadriiformes > Jacanidae > Jacana > Jacana jacana. The sequence goes on along the minus strand of VZTM01000865.1, from coordinate 24,573 downwards.
CAGGACAAGAAGGAACAGGCACAAACTTGAATATAAGAAGTTCCATCTCAACCTGAGGAGGAACTTCTTCCCTTTGAGGGTGGCAGAGCCCTGGCAGAGGCTGCCCAGAGAGGTAGGGGAGTCTCCATCCCTGGAGACATTCCAACCCCGCCAGGACACGTTCCTGTGGGACCTGCTCTGGGTGGGACCTGCTCTGGCAGGGGGTTGGAGGAGATGATCTCCAGAGGTCCCTTCCAACCCCAGTTCGTTCTGTGATTCTGTGATCTGAGGAACCAGCAGTCTTCATTGTCTCTGTTTGCCACTTGGCAAAGAACGAACCCAGTGAAGACTGGTGCCACTGGTCTCTGTTAGGGATCAGAGTATATTTACAGCGAAGCCCCAGAGTCAAGGCTAATAGAAACTTACTTCAGTCACCCAGGACAATTCCCCACTTTTCTCCATTACCTGGAGATCCATTCTCCGCTTCCCAGAAGAGAAGTTCCTGAAAGCATCCAACACTAAATGCTTCTTATGGTAGGTTAAAGGCTTTTACAGGCAATTTGCTTCAGTGCAATGGTGGACAACTATCCACATTGTTTGGCCTTTTGTTGCTTATGACTTCCCAAAAAAGACCTTGAAGACTTTGTTTGTTTCCTTCAGCGCAGTGTGCTTTCAGGCAGCCTGTGCTGGAATTACAGTTATCGTGCTAGACCTGTTCAGCCCTCTTGGCAGTGCCTGGCCTTAAGCCTTTCTTCAGCATCTTAAATTATGGAGGAGTTCACCGACCTAGTAGATATAACAATAAATTAAATTCCTTTAAACAAATTGATCAAAGAAACTTGACCAATTTCCATAAATCTTCGGAAATTGGTTTGAATTAGGCTTTGATTTAGCATTGGTTTAATATAAAAAAATAATAATACCCTATTCTTCTCCTGCATTTGGCAGCTGTGCCGCTTCCTGCCTCGGTTCATGTTGCTAAGGAAGATTTATTTCCCAGAAGTTAGGCATCTCTCTTGCAGGCTGTGACATTACAGCTCACTCCTTCCCCTGACAACGCTGTCCAGCTAACTTGCAATGTCTGTGAAGAACAGAACGGGTGGATTTTACTTCGGTGTAAAACATCTTAAATACTTCCGTGGAGGGGATTTCGGAGAACTCTGCAGTGTCAGCTAACATATCCTTGCCAGTACACTCTGAAGGCAAGCAGGGTATCCGAGTTGAAGGCAAAGAAGCTGAGGAGCAGGGGCATGTGCTCTTGCAAGACACTGGTGACAAAAATGAGGGCAGAGCCAGGCTTTGTCCATGGTCTGGTGCCTGTATTTCAATCACACGATTGTGGCTTACTTTTGCTTTTGAATTCTTAGGACATGCAAAAAAGATGCTGATCTTTCCTGTGAGGGTGGTGAGAGCCTGGCCCAGGTTGCCCAGAGAAGCCGTGGCTGCCCCATCCCTGGAGGGGTTCAAAGCCAAGTTGGATGTGGGGCTTTGAGCAACCTGGTGTGGTGGGAGGTGTCCCTGCCCAGGGCAGGGCGTTGCAATTCAATGAGCTTTAAGGTCCCTTCCAACCCAAACCATTCTGTGATTCTATCATTCAAGATCACAGTCATCTGTGCCAATTCACAGTATCACAGAACGATATGGGGTTGGGAGGGCTCTCTGGAGATCATCCAGTCCAACCCCCTGCCAGATCAGGTCCACCCAGAGAAGGTTGCACAGGAGCTTGTCCCGGTGGGGTTTGAACAGGGACAGAGACTCCCCCACCTCTCTGGGCAGCCTCTGCCAGGACTCTGTCACCCTCAAAGGGAAGAAGTTCCTCCTCAGGTTGAGATAGAACTTCTTATATTCAAGTTTGTGCCCGTTCCCTCTTGTCCTGTCCCTGGGCACCACTGAGAAAAGCCTGGCCCCATCCTCCTGACACCCCCCCTTGAAGTATTTCTGGGTGTTGATCAGATTCCCCCTCCGCCTTCTCTTCTCCAGACTAAACAGACCCTCAGGCTTTCCTCATCAGAGAGATATTCTAGTCCCCTCACCATCTCTGTAGCTCTATGCTGTCCCCTCTCCAGCAGTTCCCTGTCCTTCTGGAACTGGGGAGCCCAGAAGCGGACACAGGACTCCAGTGGTGTGTTTCATGTTGACATGTCAGATCAGCCAAGATCTTTCATCACTGAAAATACCCCTGAAGCTGTAACAGCTTCATCACAGCCACTTCTTTGATGAAAGGGCTGAATAAGAGCAACAACAGAGAGTTGAAGGAGATGAATTAGTCTTTGGAACAGGCAAAATGGGCAGCGTGGTTCAACCCCTCAACGGGCAGAAAGTCTTGCTCCTCACATTGAAGCACCAGGCATGTTTAAACTAAAAAGAAAAGAAGAGAAAAATTTAAGATTGGAGAATATAAATGGGTTAGTCATCAGGAAGTTCTGAAAATGCCCATGCCCTGTTGATCTTTGCAGATTGCTGCCTGCCCCTCTGAAGGATGCAGTGGAGGTGTCTATGTGGAGGAAGTGCTACACCATGCCAGAAGTGAACGCTGCGCTCAGTAAGATCCAGCTGGTGGGGTATTCTCAGAAAATTGTGAGTAACTGCAAAGCTCTCCTCAGGTCAACACGAACAACTTGTTGTTCCCCAGCTTTTCTCTGGAAATGCCCTTCCTTTCCTGTTTTCCCACTTGTGAGATCTAGTTGCTCCAGCCCAGGAGAGCAAGACAAGATTCTATTGCCCGTCCCTCAGCCTGCCTCCCAGGAAGGGTTCTTCTTTGGTGAAATCAGGGAGTATCCATTTGTTTCTCCTCTTCCTTGGGGAGGCCAATTTTCAGGCGGCTTACCTGGGAATTTGGAGTTGATGGCTGGCCCACTGAGAGCTGGGAGGATGCACCAAATGAGTGTATCTTCTCTCTCTGTAAGCCACATCCCCCGTATCTCACTTCTGGGAATCTTTTGAGTGCTTTAGCCTCCACTTTCTTTTTGTACAGTAAATGAGGGATTGTAAACAAAACCTAATGCTTCCACCTAAACTTCAAACACTCCTTTCCCAGGGTTCCCAGCTAGCAGTTGTCTATAATGCTGTTGTTGACTACAGTCTGGTCTAGATTTTAGAATGAGCTGAACCAAAAATTCAGTATTCTGCAGATACACTGTTCCATATCCATGATACCTGCCATTGTTGCTCAGGGCCCCAAGTAATGAAAAGGTGGATTAAAGTAAGTTACTTATATCCAAAGCTCTTTATTTACTCCTTTTTCTTAAACAATGGGCCACTGAAGTGTTGAGATTACTGTTAATGAGTAGTTTGGAACAGTAACCAGTGGTGCCATGTACTAAATTTGGTGGATTTAGGTTGGTGAGGTGCTGCATGACAGCTGGTGACAAAAGACCCCAGGCCACTGCTAACACGGCTGCTGACATAAGTATCAGCTGCAGCTTCATCTAGCAGCTGGGCAGGTTGAAGGCATTTGGACTGGCCAGTATCCAGGGGTGGCTACTGTTCATTTTTAACTATGCTCACAGTGTGGCTGTATCTCCTCTAATTTTAGATCTCTAGATTCAAGCCAATCATTCTTTTATAGTTACTGGGGAAAAAAGAGACATTTCTAAAGCCTATTTTACCTCTTCCCAAAGTGAACTTTTAAAATCATCAGCCCCTAATTAGCCAGTTAACCCAAAACGTGGCAGTGTCAAAAATGGGGTTTGGTCCACTTTTCATGCCTGCATATCAGCAGAATCTGGAGCCTTGGCTTACACACTGTGAGGGATTGGAGACCCTGCTCAGCTTTGCAAGAGCTCCAAATATGTACTGGGATACTAGAAAAATCATTAGTACGGCACGAATGGGATGCTTGTTCTATTATTCAGTAACCAGAAGGTAGATCACATTAGTGAGATACACGTGGAGGCTTCTTTTCCTTTCTCCAAACGAGTACAACACATTACTGTGTGGGGAGAAAGCCATGCACTTTCTGAAGGAGGCATCCCTCCCGTTGCTCACGCTCAGAGCTGAAGCTGAAATTTGGACTGAGTTTGCAGGAGATTGATTCTCATCACCAGTAGAGAGCATTTGAAAAGACATAAAATGAAAAAGTGAGGCTGAAGTCAAGTTAATGGTTTCCAAAGCAGTATGTGTAACCCCAATGGAGTTTTATACCAGAGCAGAACTGCTTGTCCTTCCTTCTCTCCTTATGGCCAGTATCAATAAAATTCGCCTGAAGGACTATAGAGCCTTCAAAGATGGCTCCATTTAGAGTCATGGTTCAGTGTGAACCCAGTTTGATGCTGTGGAATTCACATGGAAGAGAGACTTTATGAAGGCCCTACCTCAGGAAAAGCTTCTCTCAGAGCATCTATCCTCTTAGACATGGGTAAATAGAAAGAGCAGACATAAAGCTCAGGAAACTAGTTTCATAAAGGCTTGGAATAACAGAGCTACTTTTAAAGTTGATATCACTGATGATAAAATGACCTGTTCTGACTTCTCTCGAGGGCTTGCTCAAGGCAAATGTCTCTTGCTGTGTGTTTCAGGAGCTGTTTGGTGCTGTGCAGGTCACCCCTCTCAGCTCGGGCTACGCTCTTGGAAGTTCCAATTGGATTATCCAGTCGCATTATGAAAAAGTTTCCTATGTTTCAGGATCTTCTCTGCTTACAACGCACCCTCAGGTACAGCCTCTGCCTTCCCTTAGGCTTCTACAGGGGGAGGTGGCTTTGCTGAAGCTGTACTAAAGGTACCCCCGTTAGCAATTGGGAAATTCTCCTTCACCTTATGTGGGAAATTTTCAACTGAGTTAAACAATACAGCCTTTTTAAGAAATTCATATTTCACTGAAGAGTCTTTACAGACAGTTCACAGACTGCTGCTATATCACTTCTGAAACATCCTTCCTTGGGAGAAATGATAGCTAACTGGCTGCCAACTCTTCCACCCTGCTCTGCTAAGGGCAAAGTCTTTATAGTGCTGTAGATGTAATTTCCAGTAAATTAATTCTCTCTAGATCCATAAATTCTGAGGGCGAAGAATGGCTTGAAGTTTGCAGTACCGTGCGCTTCAGAAGTTGTCAAAATAGTTAAAAGCAATATTAGCAGGAGGTATTTAAAAATAATTTAGAAAATGTGTCAGGCTCATGATCAGTAAGTAATTTCCCCCAAGGTGGGTGTCGTCTAAAGAGCATTGCTTCTGAGCATCCTTCATTTAAAAGCTTGATCTCAGGAGCTGAACAACCGCAATAGATAAACCACCCTGAAGAGTATGGCTCTACTTGGCTCCAGGCAACGCATCAGAGCCTCTGCATCCCTTTTTCTCATCAGCCCCACACGGGCCTGGGTTCTGCTCCGTTGGCACCCTCTGGCGAGGGAGCGGCAGCAGGATTTGGCCATATGGAAAGGGAGTATTTTTGTGAGGAGAAACTGCACTATGAGAAGTAGTTTGGCAACTGAGAGTGTTCTCTCTTCATTGGCATGAAATGGTGATTCGGTTTACCAGGTTAGACTGGCCATGCTTCATCACTTTCCAGTGTTGAACATTTCTCTGGAAATCTCTGGAAAACTCCCTTGTTTTTGAGGGTGTTCCCTCCCAGTGGCAGGGCCCGGTGTGTGGATGAACTGTTGGGTGAGCAGCAGACCTGCACTCACTCACTCCAACCTGCAGGAGAAGTGGTAGCACTTAGAGCAGTTGCAGCTTTACCGAGTGCAGGAAAATGTCCCTCAAGCCCACGTGAAGGCCTCAGGACCTGCTCTCTTTACTAACACGAGGTGAAGCCTGGGCTATTCATGCTGCTGACGGTGTTGCTTTGTCCCACGTGCTCTCCAAGAGCCTCATTTTTAGCAGACTTGGAGCTATTTTATGCTACCACATAGTTTGAAGACATAGCTTAGCAGGTAGCTGAAATTGCATCCAGTTTGCCTTTTTCCTGGTATTTGCCACATCACACACATGTTCCCAGATATCATCTGCATATCAGGTGTCAGCATTGTCTTATATTTGCTTCCAGAAAGTGAAGACAATGCATAGATTTTGTCCCAGTGTGCACCAGTACAAGCTCCCACGTTACAGCGATTGTGAACTAACTGGTGGGGTTTGTGAGCTGCCAGCCAGCTCTTGGTCTGTTTGACGTTTGACAGACATTATGTAACGATAACAGCATCTGGAGTGGCACAGAGTCAAAATTGTCTTCCAGCACATCAGTGTTCTTTCATCAGGGAGTGAGAAGTCGTTTGTCTGACCCGTTTCTCCGCAGAATCATGGTGAGCAGTCGGGATGACATTCCTGCCTTTTAGCAGTATATGAAAACAGGCACTGTGTTTTGTTTGAAAAAATTATATCCAGTTAATCAGCATATGCTGCAGTAAATACATACCCAGAGCCTTTTGAATAATAGTGAAACCTTAGCACTTCATAGAATCGTAGAATAGAATCATTTTGGTTGGAAGAGACCCTTGGGATCATCCAGTCCAACCATCAGCCCTACTCTACAAGTTCTCCCCTACACCAGATCCCTCAACACCACACCCAATCTACTCTGAAACACAGTCAGGGATGGGGACTCCACCACCTCCCTGGGCAGCCCATTCCAGGCTCTGAACACTCTTGCTGGGGAGAATTTTTCCCTCATGTCCAGCCTAACCCTCCCCTGCTGCAGCTTGCAGCCATTCCCTCTCCTTCTATGGCTCATTGCCTGTGAGAAGAGACCAGCACCAACCTCTCTGCAATGTCCTTCCAAGCAGTTGTAGAGAGTGATGAGGTCTCCCCTCAGCCTCCTCTTCCTCAAACTCATCAGTCCCAGCTCCCTCAATGGTTCCTTGTAAGATTATTCTCCAGGCCTTTTACCAGTTTCGTTGCCCTCTCTGCTCTCTCTCTCTATTGTGTTGAGGTGCCCAGAACTGGACACAATACTCAAGTTGTGGCCTTCCCAGTGCTGAGCACAGGGGGACAATCACCTCCCTGCTTCTGCTGGTCACGCTTTTTGATGCAAGCCAGGATGCCCTTGGCCTTCTTGGCCGCCTGGGCACGATGGAAAAGTGCTTCATCCTCTTCCCTGTGTCTGATAGGCACAGTAATAGCCTGGAAAGTGTTTCCTTCTCTCAAGGTGCAAACAGGTTAAGGTTCATCTCTCCTAGCCCAAACTGGGCCCCTACCCAGTGTTTCCCTCCTCCTCCCTTCTCATATGGCTGGGATTTAAGTGCTGACATAGTGGAGATGGCAGCAGGGGTGGGAGTTAGAAGTTGTGAGAAGAGAGTGGGATCCCTTCTTTGGTATAAATGACAACTTAAAAGGTTTTCTTGAAATTTTAGGTTACTCCTGTAATCAGTTATGGTCGATCTGTAATAATCTCTATTAACATCAGTAACATCCATCTCTCTTAACAACAGCCTAGAAAGGGAACCAGTTAGTTTAGCCTAGACATGGCCCAGGTACGGATTGGCGGGAACAGGGTGCAGTGGGTGCTGTTGGGATGATCTTGGATGCGGGAGCAGGAACGTCACATGAAATCCTCAGCAGGTCTGTAGGACGTGCCTGTGAAGGGTTCAGCAAGATGGTATTCATAGCTGCTGAAAATAACTGAAGAGCTTTAAAGGGCTGGTTTAAGCGTTTGGTCTGGCACCATTAGTTGTTCCCTCTACTTCTGTCTTCTGGCAGATGGTTTCTACTGACAATTTTGCCTCACCCTCTGCTGAGGCTGAGCTGACACCGTTGCCACTGAAGTGGAGAACAGAAGTTGACAGCACAGGTTCAGACATGTCACTAAAAGCCTTTTAAGACATATTCTTTACATTAACCCACAAAAATCAATGCAAGCCCCCTCGATGCAATAGCAGCTGAAATTATGCGTATCTAATATGGCATAATCATTGTGTACATTATCACAGGCAGATTCAATATTGGTTTTTATTGCATTATTGGCATTTCATTTTCAGGGACGCGCTGTGGGGGGTCAGAGATGGCGATAAATCTCATGTAACAGGTCAGGCCCTAGAAGGTGGTACACAGTGTGAACTTCTGTCAAAGTTGAGATGAAATCCCCCTGCATGTTTAATGGAGCAAGGTCTTTTTCAATTACTCAGGAAAGGCACTGTGGGACTGTGAGCAAGGGAATTAATTGAACAGTGTTCCTCTAAGTTCAGTTTAGGAACCTCTTCATCACTCTCTTCGGGTAGAAATCTTTCCTGGGCAGTGAGACGGCAGATGGTCTATTGAGAGTAAATAACCCTAAACCAGCAGGCACTTGGCTGGAGTTGCCCACCCCACCTTCACTTGAACTGTAGCTGTGGGAAACACAGCACAGCTCAGGGCAAGGCTGAAAGTCAACTTTTCACCATAGTGTTACTGCATCTGCAGAGAAAGAAGCAGATTTTGCCTTTTCAAGATTGGATTATGCTAAATTTTGAGTATCAAGAATATATATTTAGTATCAGGTCACACTTAAGTATCATTTCTGAGTATCTCCTGTATGTTTGTTAATGGAGAGAAGTGGATATGCATTTTCATGCTGCCTTAATAAAATGCCAGTATAAAACATAGAATCATCACAGAATCATAGAATGGTTACAGTTGGAAGGGACCTTAAAGATCATCCATTCCCACCACACCAGGTTGCTCAAAGCCCCATCCAGCCTGGTCTTGAACCCCTGCAGGGATGGGGCAGCCACAACTTCTCTGGGCAACCTGGGCCAGGGTCTCACCACTCTCACAGTAAAGAATTTCCTTCTAGTATCTAATCTCAATCTCCCCTCTTCCAGTGTAAAGCCCTTCAGATACTGGAAGGCTGTGATAAGGTCTCCCTGGAGCCTTCTCTTCTCCAGGCTGAACAACTCCAACTCTCTCAGCCTGTCTTCACAGGATAGATGCTCCAGCCCTCTGATCATCTTCATGGCCCTCTGCTGGACCTGTTCCAACAGGTCCATGTCCTGTTGGCCATGTCAAATGACTGACCTCAGTGTATAAAGTGTGAGCCATCATGCACAGTCAAGGCAGAAGCCAGGTTTGGTTTAACATTAGACTCCCTGCCAGTGCCCTCACAGTTTCCTTGGACTATTTAATTGTCCATCCTTCTGCTACATCTCTGGGCCACGAGATGGACTGTGTAGATGTAAACTTTCTTGCCCCCTGGGAAGCAGACTTGACATGGATAGATGCTTGTGATGGCTACTTTCAGCCCTTCAACCACCTGATCTAGTGTTGTACCCATGACTGTAGGTCACCATTACAGCATAGGCTGTAGACCTGGCAGATCAGAGGTCATAGCCCAGTGAAGACATTGACTTAACTTAGCTTCTAGCACAGGCTTTAGAGAAAGATTTTGGAGGGGGGCATAGTGCTAATCTGATGGGCTGGTGGAAACTGGTAAGCCAAGTCATATTTTCTGTATTGTTAAACTCTGGTGTTGCACTGGGATCACTACTCTTTGGGGAGTGGGGGTTGGTGGTTTGTTGTGTAGTTGAATCTAGGATTTCTGGCTGGTTTTCCATCTGCTGGCTTTTAAGGAAATACGTGTCTTTTTGGCCTAGTATTAGAGCTGCACATAAAAGAACAATTATATATATATATAAGCAATCATTTCTGAGATAAATAAACATATTAAGGAATCCAAACTGGTTTCTTTTTTCTACCAGCAGTAGCCATTTCACTCCTGCAAAGGCCTTTGCAAACAATCTGACATGAGTATTTGAAAGCCGTGGCTGCAATCCTGCAGGCAGGGGAGCAGACTGCCCAGGCAAGGGAGAGCCTTGGGTGGCATTCAGATTCATGCACCAAATTGAGAGCTTCAAGCCCAAAGTCCTTTGCTGATCTCCCCTCTTCCATAGAGAATCCTCTGAACGGTTGGGGGGAACGATACCTGCCCCCTGTAGACAGTGAGCACTGGAAATCAAAGCTGACACCTTGACCTGCGAAGGGAAGCGAGCTGGAAACCGGTGCAGCCAGGGAGAGGAATGCAAGTGTTAAACCCTTCCTGACTGCACTGCCACCTCCTTGGCAAGTTATTGTCTTTCCAGCCCTCAGCTCCTCAGGCCATGAAATGGTTAGTGTATGGAGACTGCTTGGAGATGGATCCGATTGCAGTTCCGTTGTTTGTTTTGGGCTGTAGTGTGCAGGTAAACAGCTGTATGTGTTTTGATTAACTCCAGTTACATTTCCACAGATGGAGGGATGTTAAGTTTAAAGCGTTCCATGTGTTTCCCCTTCTTGATCATTGCCTCTATTGCATATTGTGCTGGTTGACGGGCGGCTGAACATGAGCCAGCAGTGTGCCCAGGTGGCCAAGAAGGCCAAGGGCATCCTGGCTTGCATAAACAATAGTGTGACCAGCAGAAGCAGGGAGGGGATTGTCCCCCTGTGCTCAGCACTGGGGAGGCCACCCCTTGAGTCTGGTGTCCAGTTCTGGGCACCTCAGCACAAGAGAGATCTGGAGGGGCTGGAGCGAGTGCAGAGGAGGGACACGAAGCTGGGGAAGGGCCTGGAGAATAAGGCTTATGAGGATGGATTGAGGGAGCTGGGATTGTTTAGTTTGAGGAAGAGGAGGCTGAGGGGAGACCTCATCCCTCTCTCCAACTGCTTGAAAAGGCATTGCAGAGAGGTTGGTGCTGGTCTCTTCTCACGGGCAATGAGCGCTAGAAGGAGAGGGAATGGCTGCAAGCTGCAGCAGGGGAGGGTTAGGCTGGACATGAGGAAAGAGTTTTTCCCAGAGAGAGTGGTCAGTCAGTGGAATCAGCTGCCCAGGGAGGGGGTGGAGTCCCCATCCCTGACTGTGTTTCAGAGTAGATTGGACGTGGTGTTGAGGGATCTGGTGTAGGGGAGAACTTGTAGAGTGGGACTGATGGTTGGACTGGATGATCCCAAGGGTCTCTGCCAGCCTGAATGATTCTATGATTCTATAATGCAGTCCTTTTGGTAGAGAGCAGAGAAACCCGTGTTACAACTCTCAGGTTGCTCATTTTATTTCCCTTTGCTTTTTTTTCAGCCCATGGACCAGGCTTCTCTTAAAAACAGTGATGTTCTCATCCTGACGGGTCTTACCCAGATCCCTACTGCTAACCCAGATGGCATGGTGGGAGAGTTCTGCAGCAACTTGGGTAGGTCGATGAAAGACGACTATTTTATCATCTTATTCATTGCTTTGGGTGGGAAATAATTCTGAGATTCCTGGAATTGAGTAAGTTGTCCAGCTATAGCTTCTGGCATAAAACTAGCTGTTTAGATTTTACGATGTGCTCCTGATGTCATTAATACAGTAAGTGCTTGGAGAGACACAAGTTGTACCTAAAATGTTTTGGAATGGAACAGGTATAGTGAGATTTAATCATCTGCCGCTCTTGGTTTGCTAAGTATTTTGCTCAACTGCCAACAGACTATGTGTTGCTGAGGGTTTGGATATTGTTCCCAGCTGAAATACTACTATTTCCTTCCTGTATGTCAGCCAGTGTAAAATCCTTACATGCTTTTTTATGACTTTCAGTTTTGAAAACAAGCACATCTGCTTCCCTTCTTACACCTGATTTTTAAATATATCAAAAGCAAACAGCACGATCTCTGTTTAAAAAAAAAAATAAATCAAGATATATTTATAGAACCCAGAAATATAAAACCTAATCAGACGCTTTCACAGCTGGAAAAGCTGATAATTGCAAAGCTGTGATAGCAGTGTGAATGGCAGCATTTTCCAGCTTGTTTGGAATGTCACATCCAGTGCTGTTCTCTCTCCCCTTCCCCCAGCTCAGTTCCTCTGTGCCCTCACCCTTCTGCCATCCAACCTCTTCCTCAGCTCTGTCCTGCTGGATGTTGCCCGTTCTTTCATCAGAGATCCTCCCATTTTTTTAAAACAAACCATTTTTTACCAAGAAGCCTGAAGGAGGGAGGGTTGTTACCAAGGTTATCAGAAGACACTAGGAGTTGAAATCTGGGAATCCTCACTGTAAGCGGCTGTGCTGGTCCCCGTTACACACCTGGGAGAAACTTGAGCTGTAGTATTTCTGCAGCTACCCAAGGTTGCAGAGTGAGGCTGAGAACAGATCTGAAGAGTAAATTCTTAGTCTTAATTTTTACATGTACCCTTGGGCAAGAAAAAACCCACAATAGTGTGGGATTTTTTCCCATTTTAAAATCCCTGTGGGGATTCAGAGCTGCTGAGCCCCAGTCCCAGTGGGAGACCCCCATGGTAGCGAAAGGCAAAGAAAACCAGGGATGTGGTAGATTCCTCCATCAGCCACCATCTCTAAATCCAAATCAGTATCCCTGTGTAGGACGTGTTTCAGTTCACACAGGAGTTGTAGGTCCTGTTGTGGGATGTAGAAGGTAAAACTGCATGGGGTTTGAGTTGTGTTTACATGAAAAGAGAAGTTACAGGGTCAGGATGGTTCCTTCTAGTGTAAATACGTATTAATAGAGTGTGATTTGGCATTTCCTAAGAATGATAATAATGATAATCAGGGGTTATGAGCAAGATCCTCTCTGCCAGCGCCCTGGCTCCAGCAGGGCCCACGAGTAGATGCCTAGAGAAGAACAGGGTGAATTTATATGATACTTTTCCCTCATAATCTCGTATAAACCTCATAGCCTCCAAGTGTTTTTATTTCAGGAATTTCCTGAATCAGACACGGCCTTTGTGTAGTTACCAATATTCAGTGGATTTCTCCTCCAGGAACTTATTCAATCTCCCCATGAAGCTGTGTTAATTCTTACCACCTGTGACTTCCTTTCCTGAGCAATGTGTGTGTTTATGTGTGTGTGTGTATTATGGGCCTGTGTTTTCATTGTTTTTAAGCATTGTTAATTGTATTACCCTATGAGCTGTCACAGATAAGCTCTGGTGACCTTGTGCTAGATCCAGATGTGCTGCCCTTCTGTGTCCCCCTGAGGGAGAGTCACACAGGCACGTCCTCTCATCTCCCCTTAAACCACCAAGGAAGCAAGTCTGAGCTGAAATGTTAGATTTAATGCTGGAGAGGCTGAGGAGCGGTACCTCATGCCCTGCTGCCACCTCAAAGATGCTCTAGGAAACCCCTTGGTGGTCACTCGTGTCTTGAACCGCGCCAGCTGTACGCTGAGTAAACAAGAACGAGAGTGTTGTTAATTAAAATGCTTTTGAAAATTATACAGAGTCTTAGAGATGCAGCTTTGGGCCAAAAGCAAAATCCAAGAGCTGAATGCATGTAAGTAAAGGCGTTGCATGTGTAGGTGCAGGTGGGTGCTTATCAACACGCGTTGTTCTGGTTTGCAGGAACCATGGGGAGGGTTTTGCAGAAGGTCTTCAAGGCAGCTTCTGTCTTGAGTGAGAGAAACTCAGAGAAATTAAGAAAATTAATATTGAAGACCAAAGGAAGAGACAGGCTTAAAATAACGCCATTGTTAAGAATCTCTAACTTGAAGGGTATTTACCAAAAACCAGCAACCTGAAGAAATGAAAGAATTCTATGAATAATGCAGCGGTGGGGCTGTGGTTGATGCGATACCAGCAGTACTTACACATCTACCCAGCATCAGCAGAGGAGAATAGTGAAGCTTTCAAAGGTGTGAAAGGCTCAAAGAAGCAGTAGGTGACTGGGAAAAGCAATAGGGCACATATCAGAAACTGCTGTGCTCAGCTTATTTTTCCCACTTCCCAAACGGTCAGGGGACTTGACAAGAAGCTCACAGTACACATGGTAAAGACTCGAAAGCAAACCCTGGAAAATTGCCCCCAGAAATGCTTATCATGAGGTAAGGGCATGTGTTGTGGGTCAGTGTTGTGAAGCACAGAAATGGAAGTGTGAAAACTTCCCCTTGATCCCTCTTTTCACCCCAGCGTGTGGGACTGCAGCCGGCGGTGCCCGTTGTTACCCGCTCACCGCGGCGATCTCCTCTCCGAACCCGGGCTCTGTCACGGCTCCCTGTTCCTCTCTCTTTAGCCCAACCCCCTTCTTTTTTTTCTGCTGCTCAGCACTGCAGCACCAGCACTCTGCAGCTTGAGAAAAAGCCTCTTTCTGGGTTTTTTTTTTTTAGTATTTTTACATCGCCTTGGGCGTCATCAGCAAAATTGCCAGACTGTCTGTAGGGACAGTTTGTGGTATTTTGTGAGTTGGTCCCTGTGTGTGTGTGTGTGTGGTGTGTGTGAGCTTCTATAAAGCAGAAAAGAGCACAGTTTGCTTTTCAGGTGCCAACTTGACCTTGTGGTGGCAGCTGTTGGAAAAGCAAGGATCTCATTGTGAGTGGTAAATTGAACAACTTGTTATGGAGCTACTGAAGGAGACTAAATTTGAAATGCCAAGATTATTATACAACTTTTATCAAGAGAGTGCATCCATCAGTCACAGATAAATTGGGCTTTAAACAGCTTTCAAATATACGTCTCCTCTTAGTGACAGCTATAGAAAGTTGCTGTGGTGGCTCCTCTGAGCCAGATTGAACCTGCTGTTTGATGGCAAGCGAGATGCTTGTGAAGGTTTCCAGCCCTGGTTTGCTCAAGCTGGGAGGTAATTTCTACCCCTTTATGGAAGCACTTGAGAACACCCTCAAGAAGTTGTGCCCAGCTCTGCTGACCACAGCACCTAGAAATAAACCTGCACCGGGGAACTGAGTTAAGTGGGATTCTAAACCAAAAGGTGACACACAGAGCCTTGTCAGTGGTGGGACAGCTGTGTTGCTGTCCTTTCCCGTCCTCAGCCAGTTTCCAAGATGTTTCACTGTGCCACCAGGATCATGGGATTGAAGGGGTCATCATCCCTGGGTCCATGGCCTAGTGACTAGGGCGGCTGACTGGAAGAATGCTCCACTCCCTGGCCTGTGATATTGCATTAATTATTGATAACCAGCTCTGTGGTTCTCCTGGGGACAGAAGCTCAAGTTGATGTCCGCTCCAAGACCTTCTCTTCCATTACTTCCTCCGTGGCACCAGGAATCTTGAATTTCTGGTTGTTTACAACAGAAGAGGCTTGAGGTTCCTTTAGCAAACCAATGGCTGCAGGGAAGGCAGAGCTGTGAATTCAAACTCTAAGGCTTAGGAATGAAGCTCACATTTTTCATGGCCTGGACAAATACTTTAACCAGCCCATCATTAGATGAAAGCTCTTCCTTCTGCCTCTTCAAAGCAGGGAGCGAGCCATTTGTCTTAACAGGGTGAAAGTAGCTGGTGCCTGAGGGAAAGAAGGAACCTGTTTCATGGAGACCTTGGCTTTTCAGCCTCTATCTTTGTTCAGAGCAGAGACAGAGCTGCAGAAATAGCCCTTTCCTGAGCCTTTTCCACTGATTGCTGAGGCGCCCTGTGCTCTGCAGCCCCTGTCTCTGCTCCCCGCAGCATTCCGGCTGCTCTGGATGTAAGTACTTATCTTTCCTCTTTGCAGAATTTTTGGGTGCATAACAAAGCCATGCAAATTCTGGTCCTGGAGCCAGAGGCTTAGCTTTCAGCCCCCAGATGGCTTTGAACATATCGTTCTTAATCTCCTCGTTCCTCTCTTCACATCCTGTTTACAGATGGGATAGTTTAGACTCACCAATGTAAGAGCGATAATGGAACACATTGCTGGGATGTTTTCTAACATCTTATAGGAAGAACTTCTTTGGGGTGAGGGTGGTGAGAGCCTGGCCCAGGTTGCCTAGGGAAGCCATGGCTGCCTCATCCCTGGAGGGGTTGAAGGCCAGGTTGGAGGGAGCTTGGAGCCACCTGGTGTGGTGGGAGGTGTCCCTGCCCAGGGCAGGGGGTTGGAACTGGATGATCTTGAAGGTCCCTTTTAACCCAATCCATTCTATGGTTCTGTGATCTCATGGTCTAGACAAGTGTAAAGTATTGCCATTCATATTCACTGATATTTTGATGGTATAGTTTGTATGTGACCTGGAGAAAACGTGGGCAATAAATCCCCTACACTGCATCTATATTATAACTCTGATATGGACGGTGTCTTTCACCACCAGTTGTTGCTGGGAGCAGCGTGCAATAGGCACTGGCTGCTGACAGGAGTTAAGCACCTAAATGCATGTCAAAAATCCTGCTACAGAGAGCGCTTTTCCCCTGACTCCCTAAAACCTTTAAACATCCAGCCACAAAAATCTTCCTTGAGCCATGTAGGTGGGGCAAAAAGAGCCCTAAAGTACTAAATCTGTACCCCTCAAAGCTTGTCAATAAATTGAAGTCAAGGAAGTGATTATGGCGGGATGTAATATATGCATTTTCAGGCTCTTTCGCAGCTTTTTGTGTAATGCCTTAATGTGTAACATTACTGCTGCTGCTCTGCCATTATCATCAGTAGGTGGTTTTACCCCCTGACCACAGATGAAATCCTAGTGAGGAAGCAATTGCTCAGTGAGCTGGACAAAATATTTCCCCTTTCCCATAGGGTACAGGGTTTTTGTAATTCATTCTGCCACAAGAACAAGATGTTTGCTGTGTACACGCTTTTGCTGTTGTACTAAGATCTGTCTTGATTACAGAGTAAAGCTATTTTTCTTTTTCCTTTCCCTTGTTTTTCTCTAGCCCTGTGCTGTCTGCAGTTCAGAGAGGTTTAAAATTCTTCTTATTGTATCGAAAGGACAGAAACATTTAGAGTTTTTAAGAAGGAGAAATGCTGCCCCCACCCCCTTCTAGCTTCGAGGGCTGTTTGAAATGACCCCATCCTCAGCCATTCATCTAGAGCTCTGAAAGCTGATACAGACCAGTTTGCCCTGTGCTGTTGCCCTTCCCCTCTGGTGGACAAGCTAATAGATGGAGCAGGCTTTATTTTGATGGGAAGGTGGTTTCTGTCTCTCATTTATCCTCATGTGCCAGTGCACGACTGCCCTCTCGTGTCGGGAGTTTTGCATGTGCTCAGTCTATTTTGTGCCCCCCCCCAGCTAATGAGCATAGTTGTTCCCTTCACTAAGCCTGGGGAAGGCAGTAAATGAATGTATTTCATTGATGGAATGGAGTTCAATCCAGCTGATGGCCGGTCACAAGTGGTTCCTCAGGGCTCAGTGCTGGGCCCTTTCCTTTTTAATATCTTCATTGATGATGTCGATAGGGACATAGAAAACACTGTCAGTGAGTTTGCAGATGACACCAAGTTGGGTGGGAGTGTTGATCTGCTTGAGGGCAGGGATGCTCTACAGAGGGACTGGGATAGAGTGGAGAGATGGGCCAATGTTAATGGCATGGCCTTCAATGAGGCCAAGTGCCAGGTCCTGCCCTTGGGCCACACCAACCCCATGGATGGCTCCAGGCTTGGGGCAGTGTGGCTGGAGCTGCCTGGCAGAAAAGGACCTGGGGGTGCTGGGTGACAAGGGGCTGAAGATGAGCCAGCAGTGTGCCCAGGTGGCCAAGAAGGCCAAGGGCATCCTGGTTTGCATAAAGAATAGTGTGACCAGCAGAAGCAGGGAGG
>VZTM01000864.1:419194-431693 GCA_013400555.1 Jacana jacana | reverse complement strand
TTTGAAGCCAGCACGTTAAATAAGCAAACACTCTTGGTTCTGACAGAGTATTTGCATGTTTTTTTCCAATATGGAGTGTGGGAGTTGAGAGTGTATTCTTACATGTGTGTCCTTTGTGTACACCAGCCCTGCTGCAGGCATGCCTACTTGGCTGTCTGAAAGGCCTTCACAAGAGCACACCTGCTGGCGTGTGGGTATATGTTCTACTAGATAAGGACCATCAGACATCTACTATGTTACATGCAGGGCTCCCTTAATCTACTCAGGGAACTAAGTAAAGGGCAGAAATCCTGAAAAAGTAATTGTAATGGTAACGACATTTTCACTGCTTGTATTTATTGTACTCTCCCTGCTTCGCGTGGGCTTTTTCTTAGTCACTGACACAATACTTACTGAAGATGAAAGACTGGAGTTCAGCAATAAGAGAAGATGACGACGCTGAAGATAATCACTGGGACATGGATATCAAGAACGAAGCAGAGAATGGAGAGCACTTAGGTACAGTTTGTATAGCTTCCCATCTTAAATACTCACTTAATAGATGTTTTAGAAATACTGAACCAACAAACTTCCAGGAAGGTTGAAAGATGAGCTTCACTGGGTGTGTTTTGAAGATCCAACCTCTGTGTTGTTCATGATGGACAGTTCATTGATGCTTGGACACTTAGGCTGCTTTTTGGGTACAGTGTGTGGGTACAGCTCACCCATACATGTTATTATAGAGCAATGTAAAGAATCAGTGCTCAATCTCTTGCAGAATAGCGTTAGCCTGTGTTAGTATTAAGCAGTGATTCCCTAACCACATTTTTAGGTGGGAACCCTGTTCTCATTTCTTCTTGAAGCTCCTCTCAGTTGCAGCACAGTGGGTTCTTAGAGCCTAATTTCTGCTTCCACAGGTGTTTTTGCAGGCAGTATGGTAGCACTGGAATCACATGAGTGTAGATGTGGATCTTCTCAAAACAGCAGCACAGAAGAGCCTTTCTTCCTCCATTGTCTTGCTGCTTATGCTGGTGCTGATGATAGCAAAGGGCACATCCCAGTTAATCAGGGTGTATCCAGCATCTCCATTTTAACATGGGCATTCTGAGTCTGATTCATTGGTTAACAAAGCATTAGAATATAGGTGTATCTCCCCCTCCCCTCCCCATTTTTTTTTATTTCCAAGTGTGCTATACCTATCATGATATATTGGGGATTGCTTTTTTTTTTATAAAAACAGTAATAGTAAGCTCTAGCACAAACGGTTTTATGTGTTTTATGTGACATATTCTATTCTGTCAAGCAGATGATCAGCAAAAACGAACTGTAAAGAAGTTGATATATGCTGCAAAGGTATGTGATTTTTGAGAAACTTGTGGATGGAAGGGGGGAACTAGAGAGAACATATGCAATTGTGATGTTAAGTTTAATTGCATATCGATATCACCATCACAGAGTTCAGCATCTTCTGATGTTTAATTACATGGTTTTGCATGTAAGCAGTTTCTTGTAATCTTAAAATGCTCTTTTTTTTTTTAATATTTTGATTGTAGTTAAACGCTTGTTTAAAGACCTTGGAAGCAGAAAGAGATCAAATGTATTCAAAACTGTCTGATGAAAATAAAGCTAAAGCAGAACTTACAGGTAATTAGAAGTTGTTTTGCTTCAAGATTAGTAAGATGCTGCTTGTGAAATGGTGTTAGAGGCTGTAAGTACTACTTCCAGTAAAAACTGAATTCAATTTACATTAATAGCTCTACTTGATTTTTAAACTGCCTGTTTGAGTTGCTCAGCTACTTAAGTATTTTATTTTAGAGGTAAAGCTATTGAAGTTGCTAAAGCACCATTTGCAAATGTTGTGGTACTCTGCTAGAATATTCTATAAATGTTAAGTTCTAGAATCTTAAAATACATGGGCAAAATTATATTAGTAAATATACCTTCTTTAGGTGGTGGGAAGTAAAGACGTGAAGGGATGGATTTTTAATGTGAATTTTAAAACCATATATTAAAAATGGTAGCTTAGTTCTAATGAGTTTGTAATGGGTGCAAGCTCAATACTTCTTAAATTCCAAACCACTGTATTTAGAGAACTGAACCTAAAAGCGTTTTGCTCTCTATTTTCCTGTTGTGCAGGACATACTGAATTAAACCTTATGAAATGAAAACACTGTCGCTTTAGTTGAAATTAAAGACTGTACTTAGCTATTGCTTTCAGAGATAACAGGCAGCAGAGTAGCCATCACATTGGAATGTGCTGTGCTTTGTTACTTGGGCGATGACATTATCTGTAAAACTGTATTTTTTTTTTTGAGATCCTTCTTTAAACTGACTCTTTGTGTTAGTGTGTTTTCCAAATGGATTGTCCCACAAAGATACTCAAGCTTTCTCAAAGCTTTCAGTGTTTCATGAAGAGATGCATGGGAATAGTAAATAGGAAAGGAAACATGACTTATTTTAATTTGGAAAGATAAGGTAGTTTGACAAATCTAAGGGATGCCTTCAGGCAACTCAGCAAGACCTGGTGTGGGTCAGACTGCAGGAGTGTATGGTAGTTCTGATTCTACTCCTGTAGTAGAACAGTTGCAGTAATAAGAGCCCTCAATTCCAGTGTATATTGTGAATTACAAAACTGCATTGTTCTCAAAGAAGCTGTACAGTTTGGAGCAAAGGCTAGATACCTGCTCAGCTGTGCTTTGACAGGTAGAAAGTATGATCCCTGGTTTCCCATCAAGAGGACAAAACTGCTTCTCAGTTTGTACAATTCCTGGAAGTATATTAACACACTATTAGTTACATTATTAAATCAACGTAGGATCAAAGGTTTTTCCAGACTTTTAATGTACTAAAATATTTAACGTGTTTTAATTTTTGTAAATTTTGCATTATCCCAATATAATTGTGTCTAAATTTGACAGAACGTATAGAAAGCCTTCAAAATCAACAAGCTTCCATGCTGTCTGAAAATGAACAGTTTGAAAATGAAGTTCAAAAGCTTCAGCAGAAACTTAAAGTAATGACTGAGCTTTACCAAGAAAATGAAATGAAACTACACAGGTGCTGGTTCCTCTTTTTATATTAAATACCTACTGTTTGATTTGAATGTAACTCTTTGATTTGGGGAGTGGAAAAGTATTGACAATCTGCATTCTGCTTTCCAGAGTTTTCTGAATTGTAAAGACCCTGTTACATCACACCCTCCTGTACCTTTATGACCACATCAATTTCATAGAAGTTGTTTCCATGACAGTAGTGGTATATTATTTAGGACTTTTTCCCCAAGCAAGTATAAAAACAAAGACAGAAGAAGAAATAACAGATTTTTACTGTATGAAATAAGTTGGATAAAGTTGAAAAGCTTTATCTATTTATTTTTTTTAATTAAGATATGATGTAATACAGCTATCAAAGTTGCTTAAAGAAGGATAATCAGTAGCTGCTTTAACTCTGAGGTATATCTTATATGGTAAAGAGATACAGTAATGTCATCAGGAGAGTGATGCTATACATAAAACTGAGCTTAGTGTTAAAACATAGGCAAGCTAACTATTATGGGTAAGCAACATAGAACCCCTGTGAGTCAGGCTTTCATCATGCAGAAGGACAGAATGGGGATTGTACCATCTGCCTCGCAATCAGGATGATAGTGGGGGTTATAACTGACTGGTGGAAAGCACAGATATGTTAAGGAGAAGAAATAAAGTTGATTAGAATGGGCTGGGGTGTGCAGTAACCTTCACAAGTGTGTGTGTGTGGATGGGGCAGAGAGGGAGCAGGGGATGTCGTTTCAGGGCATGACGGTAAAATCAGTTTTACTAGCCAGAAATTACTTCTTCAAGGACCAGACAATCTTGAAGGCAGCAAGCGAAGCAGAACAAGTTTTGATCCTGTACTGAGCAGGATGCAGGACCTTTTTAAAGCATAGCTTTCAATAATTGCTCTGTAGTATATATATTTATGTAGATATTCGGCATCTTTGTAACAAAACCTAGAAACACACTGTGATAACATTTGATTTAACAAAGGGGGGGGAGTGGGAAGGAAACTATTGATATGAAGCTATAATGGTCAGTCAGAAAGGAAAAATATTTGCAGACTGTGTGACTGATCTTTAAAAATACCACACTGAGGCTCAGCAAACGTATGCTGCTTATCAAAGATTTTAGAAAAGCCAAAAAGGAGTGGGGAGAAGCTGGTGTGAGCCGATAGCACAATGAAAGAGGCTGTTAGTATTAACAAGGCATCTTTCAAACAAGGGAAATAGGGAAGTGGGAAATGAAGATTGAGTATGAAAGAAGTTTAAATAATGTTAAAAAACCCCCATGAAATTAGTTTGTTTGCCAAGGAGCACTGTTGACAGGAAAATGACTACTTTATCTGTTCAGGGCTGTATGCAGCAGTAGTACCCATGTGTGCTCTGCAGAACTACCTTCTGCATAATCTGTGATCCGGAGGATGAGTTTTCTCTTTTCTCTGCTGAAGTACCTAATAAGGCTTAAAAAAATAGTTTAATAATTTTTTTTTTTTTCTCCCTTAAATAGCTAATAACAACCTTTTTCTGCTCCAGAAAATTATCAAATTACTGAATGAAAATTAGTGTAATTTGGTTTTTATTTTGTTTGGTTTGATTTCTGGATGCTTTTTTTATCTTTCTTCCGCTCCCAAATAGAAGGGTTGTTCAGCCTGGAAAGAGAAGGCTCTGGGAGACCTTATAGCAACCTTCCAGAACCTAAAGGTGGCCTGCAGGAAATCTGGAGAGAAGGACTCTTTATGAGGGAGTGTAGTGACGGGACAGGGCGTAATGGTTTTAAACTGAAAGAATGGAGATTCAGATTAGATATTAGGAAGAATTTTTAGTGTGAGGGTGGTGAGACACTGGAACGGGTTGCCCAGAGAAGTTGTGGAAGCCCCATCCCTGGAAGTGTGCAAGGCCAGGCTGGATGGGACTTCGAGCAATCTGCTCTAGTGGAAGGTGTCCCTGCCTGTGGCAGGAGGGAGTTGGACCTCGATGACCTTTAAGGCCCCTTCCAACTATTCTGGGAAATACTCTTTGGGCATATGGATTGTCTTCCAGATTCTTTTTAGGAATAATGGTAATCTAATTGTTTCATATAGAACAGTTTAATGAACTGAATAAACCAATACGAATGCAAACTAGTGCTATTTATGCCACTCCATATGTTGCATATAAAACGCTTTATCTGGTTAAATATCATGTATTTATCATGCCTAAATAATTAGAGAAGTTCTTCTTGACAGACCAACTACAAAGTTGTTGACTTGAAACAGAATTAACCGTAGTTTTTGAATTTTCTTGAAGGAAGCTGACAGTAGAAGAGAGAGAACGCCTACAGAAGGAGGAAAAGCTTTCTAAAGTAGATGAAAAGATTAATCATGCTGCTGAAGAACTAAATAGCTACAGGTAATTACAGATTTTAGTTGCTGTAATGACTTGTCCCAAAATGAACAAAAGGCAGTAGAGAATTAATAGTAACACCAGTATAAGTGAATGTATTTTCTTCCAGTTTCTTTGTTTTGTGTGTGTGTGTGTTACATGCTCATTTGTTTGTAATAATACACACTAAGGGAGTTTTTGCTGTGTTAAAATTGGGTATGGAAGATCACCAGCAGTCTTTCTTCCATTAGAGCACTAATTGTGCTGACGTAGTGGAATGGAGATGTTGGTCTCTAATCTAATTCCCTCCACTGAGCAGAGAGAAAAATCTGAAGTTAGGAGTATGCTGTGAAACAAATGCAATGTGCAGTTTTCCTGTAGATCCTGGCAGATCTATGTCATATGGTTACAGTACTCTAGTTCTGTGTTTCTAAGCTTGTCAAGTAGTACCCATTATTTAGAAATCCTTTACTAAAATAAGACAGTATGGCAATATTTTCTGAAGCTGTTCTTTAACTGCCTTGCTCTGTTTGGTGCTACCCCAGTGGTGTACCTCTGCTTTGTTTCTGAGGTTTCTCAACCCATGGCATAATCCTTTAATGTTTGTTCCCCATCTTCCTTCAGTGTTTTGGGGATATTGACTGTAACTGAATGATTCTGATCAAGAGTGCTTCCTGAAGAGCGAGTTAGGTTAATTCTTTCTCTAGAATGTAAAGCTCATGTAGAAATTCCTCAGTATCCATACAGGAAGACAGAATTCACTTACTCAGAACTTGAACTTTGTAGACATCTTAATTTTAAAGAGAATATTAATACTGCAAATGGAGTGTAACTAACCAATGAGTGTGTCCAGCCTACCTGCTGAGAGAGCATAGAGCCTGGAGAGACTGTGCAGGGCCGCAGCAAGGGTGGCATCATCTTCTTTGTGCTCTTGAAATAACTTCAGTGCAAGTGCCTGTCCCTCAGGGCTGACTGGCAGCCTGTGACAGCCACATTGTACAGTTGTGGAGCTGGGGGAGGCTGGCTGATAGGGTGTATGTGGAGGGATGTCCTTTATATTGGAGACATATTGCAGACCACTGACAAGCTGGGGAGATGTTGGGTTTTTTGTTTCTGTTCTTTTGTTTACATTCCTCTTTGCACTAATCTGGGGCCTAGAATTTCCACTGCTGCTGTAATTTTTAATGTATCCCATGAGCCAAAGTGACAATACTATCTTTTTCATTTAAAAAAATCTTAATTATACCTTGTGTTTGCTGTCCTGTTTAATGTATTTTAAATGACTTTACTCCATATTTTGTTACAATTTTACTACAGAGAGCGAGCCAAAGATCTTGAGGAAGAGCTAGAAAGAACCATTCGTTCTTACCAGAATCAGGTACGTGCTCTGTGTTACCTACCACCTGTGCCAAGTTAGGACAGATGTTACCACAACTGAAATACCACTTTCAGACCGGTTGTGATACTGTGTTTGACCTGGGTTTTGTTGGGTGGGGTTTTTTTTGCACACACACACACCCCTTTTTTATTTTTTCCTCACTTCTTGATGTCATCTGGTTTTGGCTGACACAGTTTCGTAGTGGAGATCATTTTAACTTATTTCAGATAATTTAACTTAATTAAAAATTTAAATTTTAGGTTGAGGGGTCTCATTAGAAATTATCCATATACATTAAATTTACAAATAAGAGCATGTACTCAATCTTAAATTTTCTTCTTTAGATGAATGATGATCTAATGACTCTCTCTTTCTCAGATCACTTCACATGAGAAGAAAGCTCATGATAATTGGGTAAGTTCCAAATACTGAATATTCTGATCTTTGTGCATGTTCCTTCTCTGTGACTCGAATAGCTTGCTTTATCACTTTAGTGTTTCTTATTAAAAACAGACAGTGAAAATGAACTCTAACCTTTCACCTTTAAACAGTTTCATGCAGAGAAATAGAAAAGCATGTTAAAAATACTTGTATGATATATAAAATAGTTGGAACACTTAAGCCAGATATCTGTGAGCACAGTAGAGCAATATTACAATATTATTTGCTGTAGCAATAAATCTGCTGGAATAACTTGTTGCCATTTAACAGGAGTGTGACATTTGGCTAATAACAAAAGCTTTTGGTCTCGTTTCAATGCCAGTTTCATATTTTCCCGGGTTGTACTTCACTCCTTTTATCTACTAATAGAATATGTTATGTCCTGTGAGAACAGTATGTTCCATTGACAGCTCCCTAAGAATGTTGCTACAAAATCCATTTTCACCTTTTTTCCAAACAGGAAACTTTAAAATATCTCCTGACTAATACATTCTTCAGTTTCACAGAATGGTCTGTATAAGATAAAATCCTGTTAAATATGGGGCTTCATGGCCATAATTTTACAGTTTTTTACCTATATAATTTTTAAAAAAGCCTTTCTTCTGTAAAACTTGAGACTTTAAATATTCTGTCGATGTTTCAAAGCAGCTATGGCCAAAGAACTTCATTTCTGCAGTTTTAAGAATCTGCAGGAAAGCCAAACCCGTGTGTGGTAGAGCTGCTAATGTTACTTGGTGATGGATGTGAGGCTGTTTCGTATGCTGTAGACACAAGTCCTATCTTTTGAAAGTGCAGTCAGAGAGAGGAAAAAAATAATGGTTTGGATCTAGGATGTCACATTTATGAAGCATTTAATTAACAAATAGCAATCTCTAAGCATCTGATTTTTGTTCCTCCCCGAAGCTGACAGCTCGAGCAGCTGAAAGACACCTCAATGATATAAAAAAAGAAAATGCACATAACAGACAAAAGTAAGTGTGGTCCTGATCAGAAACAAATGCAATTGGGCATGTGAGTATGCTTTGGATTTATGCAATTTGGTGTTTTCTAGACCTATGTTAATCAGTTGTGGCCCAAACACAGAGCAGAGAGAGCACAGTGTTCCACTGGAGTTCTGAAAGAAAGGGAGTAATTTGAGCATTCCTCTAACGATAACGTGCAAGAAAGTAAGAACTTATTTCAGTACTTCACATAGCTCTTATTTTAAAAAAAAGAAGCAGAATGTAGTACTACATTCAAAGCTTTCAGGGTTTGGTTTTTGTTTCTTTTAAATAAGTATGTACCACCCATATATGTCAGGGTAACCTAATGATTTTACAGCTTTTCTCTGAAGTTAATGCTGAGCAAAGAGATCGGGTGGTGGTGGAGAGGAACCTTCAGCTGTGAAGTTAACTACTGTTTGGAATGCAATTTAGATTACACATGAGAGTAATGTCGTGCTAGGAATTGTGACATCTAACATGCCACTTCAGCTTAGGAATTACAGTTTAAATACAGCATCGTAGAGAAATATATACCAAACTCTGAACGTAAGAATTCCTAAGACATCCTTGGTCTCTATTCTTTTTATTTAGGGAATAAAATACCTTGCTCTGTTAACCCTTTAAGTAGAAAGTCTAGCAGTAAACAGTGCAGTCTAGTAAAATTTTAGCACTTCTTGTTTATTTCCTGTTTTTTTGTTGCTTATTTGCAGATTAACTGAAGCAGAGTTTAAACTTGACCTTTTAGAAAAAGATCCTTATGCTCTTGATGTGCCAGTTAGACCATTTGGCAGAGGTACAGTATTGAATTGTAAAACAGAACATAATTGTTTTGGATTATAGTTTAGTAGACCACACATATGTAATTGTTTGAAAACTAACTTGTCTGTGTGTACTTAAAAATAACAGTCATCTAAAAGAATAATGGAGTCATAAGTGACTCTAGGTCATGTTGAGTGTTTTGTTGAAACAGCATTTGTAGCATTGCAGAGAGTACACCAGGAATATTGATACACGTGGTAATTAGGGCACAGTTTTCATTTCACTTAGACAATTTAGTTTTAAACTTCACCTGAGAAGTTGATTATGCAGTTTGCTAAACTAAATATTGTGAACTTGAGTATTTTGTTTTAACTGTTCCAGAGCATTCCCCATATGGACCCTCACCAATGGGCCGGCCTTCATCTGAAACAAGAGCTTTTCTTTCCCCTCCAACTTTATTGGAGGGTCCTTTAAGGCTTTCACCTATGCTTCCAGGTGGAGGAGGAGGAAGAGGTACAATTCTTAAACTTGAGACATATCTATTCTGGATTTCTCTCTCCTCAACTATAAATCTGTCACACCTTTTCCTCTTGCTGGTGACAAAAAATGATTAAAACAACAACTTCAATATAAACAGTTGATTGGACAAACTCTTCCTGGTTTTCAGCTTGTTTCTAAAGCTAATGTGTAACAGTAAAATGGAAAATCCAGTTGTTACTGGTAGGTTGGTTAGTGGTTGACTATAGAAGCATAGACTGAGAAAAGTGAAAAGCCAAACTTAATCGGTCTTGGTTACTTCTTGGACAAAGGAGGTTTTGCTGAAAGGAACTTATAATTTTAAAGTAAACCATAGAGAATTAGTTTTCTGAGGAAAGAATACTGCTACTTCCATCTCAGTGTTCTACAGTTGATGAGAAAAGGAGAGGGTACCTGCTTTGTCAAAAAGATGAGACAGTTTTGTTGGGTGTTGTGTGCTAGAAAGTTACTGATGCAGTAAGTTGTTTTCCTCCCTTTATTCTAAATTTGAGGCAGTTGTCATGCACGGAGACAGTCTCTTCCCTAGTGGTGAGAGAGACGGGAAGGTGGTGTGTAAGGAGCAGAGTTCAGAGGTTAAGGAGTAGGTACAGTGAGCTGTAGTGGCATGGGTTGTAAGGGAGTTAAAACACTGCTTGTTCATATCTTTGATGTTGATGGAAACAGTGTAGATAAATGCTAGAGCAGAGTTCAGCATCTGTTATAGGTAACAAAGAAGCTACTATTTAATTTACTGTTACACCCATTGAAATTTGTACTTATTTTATAAGAAACTTGTCTAAGTGTCTCTTCTATAATGATTTTACTGATCAACACTGATTTTTTTTTTTTTAAAGACTAGCACAGACTGTTTATTTACTTTAATTCTTTGTGATTTGTTTTTTTTTGTTTTTAATGGAGGTACTCTAGACTGCAGTCTTTTTGAACTAAGACTTTTTCATTCCAAGCCTTTTAAACATTTCTAGTAAACATAACTGGTCATCAGCAAAGAGCTGGAGGGTCCTGTGGAGCCATGCACCTCTTGTATCTTGACAGTCTTGGCATTCCATGATTCTGTTTTACTATTTTCAGCCTTAATGAAGAAAGCCATAACAGAGTATTTAAAATCCCTGGGTAAATAGCTATCCAATTTCTTCAATTAGGATCCAGAGGACCACCTGCCATGTATGAAGCTGGTAATGAAAGAGAGCTGAGTTCTGATAGATTGACTGATCCCCACAGACCACCATCTGATACTGGATCCCTGTCTCCTCCTTGGGACAGGGAACGCAGGATAATTCTGCCTCCACCAGGTATAAAAATCTGCTTACCTACTGGATCTAAGGAAAATGGACTTACTGACTTGCAGGGTATATATTTATGTATTGTTTGCTTAAAAATACAAAGTGTTTTCTTTGACTAGATGTGCAACTCCACTTGCAAAGGGTTTTATAGTAGTAGCTTTTTTTCCTTCTTGAATTGTGCAGTTCCCTTGCTCTTCTTCTGCGCCACCTTTTAAATACATCCTTGTACTAGCAGGGTATGGTCAACTGCTTGGTCTCATCATTTTACTGAGGATTTGTTTACTAAAGCTTGATCTTAATCTAATTATCCAGACCTGGATAATTAATAATAGATCTGAGAGAGTAAAAATGTGGAATGGTACATTATCCGTAAATAAATAAATAAACGCTAGCTAAGGTTGAAAAATATTACATTTTTCAGAAAAACATTCATATTGATAGTACAGGAGTACCATGGTACAGTCATCCTGTTTTTTTCATGTTCATACTGCTTCTTTGATAATTAACAACAACAAAAGCAGTCTTTGCTCCCACTTCTTCAGCTAAACATCTGTGTTGCACACTATCACTCAAGGAAGACCAAGTTGAATCAAAGAGGATACTACTGATATTTCTCAAGTAAACAATACAAGGGGAAGGGCAACCTTCCTGTACACCAGTAATAAAGCCAAAATGCTACAAGTTAAAAGTAAAATGAGAAATGAGGTAAAGCACACAGATTAAAGTACCCTGATGATTAGATTGTAGTTGCTATACATCTGTGTGAAAGCCAGATTATAAAACTCAAAGACCACTCAGGCTGCAGTTCCTCATTTGCCAGATCTGACCTATAGACAGGGTGCTGCAGAGAGGTGGTCTTGTGTCCATGACCTGAGTTCTTACCCATCTTTGCACTTGGATCTCACCGATTCAGTTTGTCTTGTAGCTGCATGATTGTTTGCTAGATGTGATGCAAGGAAGTTAGTGGAAACACATCATAGCACTATGAAATGCACTGGAAAACAGCACTTTTAGATAAAAGTGGCTCAAAATGTATAGTAACTTACTTGCCTTTGACCTTCATTGCTCTGCTGAGCCTTTGATTCAGGCCCCACTGTTGTAGAACTTGAGTAATTATACCCTTCACAATTCTACTCTATGTCAAACCAAAAATGAATGAGTGTTCTCTTTTGCAAATCCTTAGGAAAACAAGGGATAGTACATTCTTGGTAGGATTCCTATCTTTGGCATTTTTAAGATTGCTTGCTCACACTGATTAATAGTCACTTGGGATATTTTTAGAAGAGCAAAAGATATCCAGGGAATTTTTCTGGTCCAAAATTGTATGGAATGGAGGGAATAAATTTTCATTGACCTGTTTTGTGATCTCTTCATTGTTAGTTGAGCCTTACCCCGATCCGGTTCCTCCTCGAAGACAAGAAAGATTCTTCCCTAATCCTCCAAGTACTGGCAGACTTTCTGGACCAGCAGAACTACGAAGTTACAGCATGCAGTCTTTTGATAAAACAGGTGGGAATTGCTTCCATGATATTATGAAATGGAGATTCTCAGTGTAGGTTGACCGTTCATAGTAAGCTGTGGTAGGAGAACATGGGTTTAGGAAAGGCAGGTCCTGCCTGACGAACCTGATCTCCTTCTATAAGATGACCTGATTGTTGGATGGGGGGAAGACAGTGAATATAATATATCTGGACCTTAGAAAAGCATTTGACACTGTCCCCCACCACATTCTCATGGAAAAACTGGC
>VZTM01000864.1:399709-418921 GCA_013400555.1 Jacana jacana | reverse complement strand
AAGGCTTATGAGGATCGATTGAGGGAGCTGGGATTGTTTAGTTTGAGGAAGAGGAGGCTGAGGGGAGACCTCATCACTCTCTACAGCTGCTTGAAAGGGCATTGTAGAGAGGTTGGTGCTGGTCTCTTCTCACAGACAATTAGCGACAGAACAAGAGGGAATGGCTGCAAGCTGCAGCAGGGTAGGGTTAGGCTGGACATTAGGAAAGAATTCTTCACAGAAGGAGTGGTCAGCCAGTGGAATCAGCTGCCCAGGGAGGTGGTGGAGTCACCCTCCCTGACTGTGTTTAAGAGTAGATTAGATGTGGTGTTGAGGGATCTGGTGTAGGGGAGAACTTTGTAGAGTAGGGCTGATGGTTGGACTTGATGATCCCAAGGGTCTCTTCCAACCTATATGATTCTATGACAACGTTATAGCTACCACAGAGCTGATGTTCCATTGTGTAAGAACATTCTTTAACACCTGCTGGCCTTGATGCAGTCTTTCCCTGTTACCAGCAATAGCAGTCTCTTGATGGGTGGATGGGGTTCATGGAATGCTAGTCATGAGGTTTGGGGTTTTTTGTCCACCTTCACTGTTCTGTATGTTAGCCATTCAGGCTGGGACTTGAGCCTGTTTTGGCACCTCCCAGGAGTCTTACTGCAGCATTAAAACATCACAAACCATTACTTGCATTTCCATGCCACTTCCGGTAAAGTCAGAAAGATTTAAAGCCAGTAAGAAAGAATAACAGCAAAATTTTCAAATATCCCCTGGCTTTGCTTACTGAGCTAGAAGGTCCTTCAATCCATTCACCCTGCTTGCAGCTTTTTGTAACTCATGGTGCAGTTGCCCCCAGCTGGATCCCACATCCCACTCGCCCAAGTACCACTTGTTTTAAATTGGCCAATTGTGTAAATTCTAGTTTGTGATACTTTGCAACAGCCAGAAGCTCAGAGGCATCAAAGTTTTGGTGACTTCAGTCTTATCACTGAAACAGCTGAAGAGCTTAAAGCCTAAATATATGTTAAACAGTTTTCAGCCTTATTTAATGTTGAGTAAGTCACAGGTGTCCGAGTCACCAGCTCAGCTGGAGCCATTAAACTCACAACAGCAACTAATATACAGTTAATATACACCTAACATACAGTACTCCTATGATTGGTAGTGAGTTACCATCTTTGTTTCTGGGCACTGAGAGAGAGAACCTTCGATACTTGGTGTCATAACTGGAAACCCTGAATTCTGTTTCAGGCTGAAGGTTCAGGCTTTACAAGGAACTGGTCCTGTAGAGCCACTCGCCTTCCTACCCCCTTTCCTAAGAGTCTCTGTTTCACTTCTGCTTTCTAATACTTCATATTCCACTGAGGTCTGTCTCCCAGCACCTGGGTGCTGACTGAGGGACAGGGGAGGTGCATTTTGTGCTCACTTGGTGCATTCATTTTTACCCTTTTATTCAGCTGTGGCAAGCAACAACTAAAAAAAATATTTAAAAAGCCATATTCAGTTCCTGGGCAGTTCAAAACCTACTTGCTTGTCGTGGTTTCGGTTGAATTGACCAAAAACCAGACTGACAGATGGCCTTTCCCCCCCAGTAGAGAGGAGAGGAAGAGATAAGGAGATTTACAAGTTTAGAATGAACTAAACTACTTTAATGAACTACTAATATTAAAAGAATGAAATCGATACAATATATACAAGACTGTATCAAGCTCCCAGGATGACAGTCACCTCACTGGCAGCCACTGGGGAAGTCCCAGACTGGACTCAGTGTCAGTGATGGATGGAAACTGGATTCTGGATCTGGAGTAAGGAACACATGGATCGGGATCAAATGCAGATGGACAGACAGGGTCCTCTTCAGACATCGACCATTGAAGAGAGAGAGTTGACCCTTTGATCCCTCAGTGTTTATACTGAGCATGGGGCAGAAGGGATGGACTACCCCGGTTGGTCAGGTTTGAGTCACCTCTCCTGTCCACTCTTCTCCATAGGTGGGACCTCTCTATGCTTTCTCTGTTCCCAACCCTCCAGCAGGGCAAATAACGAAATTGACTGACCTTGGTTGTTACAGCAACAAGTATAAGCAGGAGCTGCTCTGCATACCATTCCTTGCCATGAAGTACAAATATTGGTCTTATCACTCTGCAAATAAGTGGTTTTCTCCACAAAATGCTGTTAATTTCAGAGAGTCAGAAGAGCCCTACCTCCCATGTAAAGTTACAGAACAGAGAGCTGGGTCTGTTTTACTTCAGGCCGGGACGTTGCCCTGTGAGGTTGTGGATAACCTTGCTGCCAGTATTTAGCAGGTCATTAAGCATAAGTGAATGTTGCTTTATAGGAACGTGTAATTTCACTAGACTTGGGTGAGTAAAAACCAAAAATTGGAAAAAAGACTCAAAAAACGTTACCCCTCCCAACACCCACTGTGTGACCTCAGCAGAGCAACACATCTCACAGCACTGAAATCCAGGCTCCAACTCGAAAGAGTGAATGAGCTGCACTTTCTCAGCAAGGTGGTGAAAGTGTTACAAAATGCGAAAGTAATGATTTGCATTTCTTTCAATGCAAATCATTGACTGAGGTGACTGACTCTCCTAAAACTTTCAACTTGAGGCAGGGACCCGGAGCATCAAAGCTCTTGTCAGAAAAAAAAGACTAAAGCTTGACTGAGTTTGTGAGCAGCTTTATAAGGATTTAAAATGGAAAGGGTTGTGCAACCAATGTATCAAGGCATGAGTGTTCCCTGTGTGACATCAGCAGATGAAAGGCTTCAGATTGTTGAGCTGGGCTCCCCTGCTGGAGAGGGTAGAGCAGAGGACTACATAGATGATGAGGGGCCTGGAGCATCTCTCTTATGAGGAAAGGCTGAGGGACTTGGGTCTTTTTCATCTGGAGAAGAGAAGGCCAAGGCGGGTATCTGATCAACACCTATAAATAGAATAGAATTGCCCAGGCTGGAAGGGACCTTTCAGATCAAGTCCAATCTTAAACCCAACACTGACAAGAACCATCACTAGACCATGTCTCTAAGCACCGCATCTACCCGTCTTTTAAATACCTAACATTAGGTGTAATATGTCTTTAAATACTTAAAGGGTGGGTATCAAGGGGAAAGGGCTAGTCTTTTTTTGGTGGTGCCCAGTGACAGATCAAGAGGAAATGGGCACAAACTTGAACATTAGAAGTTCCATCTAAACCTGAGGAGGAACTTCTTCACTTTGAAGGTGGCAGAGCACTGGAACAGGCTGCCCAGAGAGGTGGTGGAGTCTCCGTCTCTGAAGACATTCAAAACTTGCCTGGACACATTCCTCTGCTCTAGGCAGACCTGCTTTGGCAGGTGGGTTGGACTAGATGATCTCCAGAGGTCCCTTCCAACCCCACATCATTCTGTGATTCTGTAACAGTATCTCCAACAAAGGCAGGGCCTGCTTGAAATGATGAGAAATTTAGATTTCTTTGGAAAAGATCTGTCTGTTCATTGAGGAAAGAGCTTTGTTTGCTTCAGAGGAGAAGAGATGAAACACGTAGATGAAAATCTCATTTGCTGGGAGCATTGTTTGGGTGTTGTGCTTTTTAGTGTTACTGTTCAGGCAGATGTGGGAGAAAGCAGTGTTTCTCAATTCTCAGGTTTGGAGGTTTTTGTTGGTTTTTTGGTTGCTGGTTTGGGGTTTTTTTTTTAAGAGGAGGAGTATGTTTAGCATATATGGTTAATATATTTATATGCAGTCAGATTCCCCTCTTGACAGTTCCCCTCAGTAATTTTCTTTAGTTGTTACTGAAAGTACCTGTTTTCAGGGAAGTATAAAGGTAAAAACACTGATGTTCCTCTTTATCTCTTAATTTATAGAGCGAGTGCAGTAAACATGAGGAGGCTCATTCTTATTTCTGAGCGCTCATCCAGAACTGGGGTGGTTCTGAGGGTCTGCTGGATGTTTAGTGACTGAAAGGGAAGGGATTTTGGCCGAGCGGAGCAGGTTTGCTGTTGGTCGCTGTGCCAGGAGCCTGCTGTTGGGCAGTCAGTCCTGGAGTGGGACGTAGCAAAGAGGGAAAGGTTTAGCAGGAGGGATGGGAGAAACGGAACAGCCACAGTGATGTTAAGGTGCATTGCTAGGAAGATGCACTTGTAACTTCTAAAAACACTAAAATGGCAGGAAAAGTTTTATTTGGATACAAGAAACTTTGGTAAAAGCTACAACCTTGTAATTCATGTGCAACCTGTTCAGAACTTGGAGAAAATACCCAGGCACAGCTTTGTGTTCCCGAGTTGTCTTTCAGCCTGCAGAGCGCTTGCTTGGTGCCACAACGCTGCTTTCTGGTTTTCCCTTGCCTATATATCCTGACTTTGGGAAAAAATACTGGAATCCCTGGTGGAGAAGAGGAGAGAGGAGGAGTTCAGCACCGAATAACTTGTTTAACTTTTGCCTACAGATGGACAGACGTCTTCAGAAAATAGCCCACAAACAGAACCAAGTGGAAACGAGGCGAAAGATCATTCCAACCTTAGCGTAAGTAGCGAAACAGAAACTTGCTTTAAAGGAGCTTTAATCTGCTGCAAAACATTTAGGAACGTTTCTTTGGTCACGTTGCATCATAAAAGTGTGTGTATGCTTTTAGCATAGCTCTTACTGCCTTCTGGATTAGTTCTCATGTACGACTAACACAATCCCTGTTGAAATTTCATTATAACCCAGAAGATGAGACTGTGGCTGAGCTGATGGTCAGGGCTCACAGAGTCCTGCTCAGGATTGTGCCACTGCTTGTGCTGAGCTGGAACCAGCCGTTAGCCAGTGCAGGTTCTACACCAAAGCGGGACTGATGGGACCAGAGACATTCCCTCTCCTTCTCACTCCCCTGTTCTCACTGTTGCAGAACTCCCTGCCTGATCAGGCGCTGGCACCTGAGGGTGAAGCTGTCACTTCAGGGTTTGCTCCCCTGCCTTTCCCTCCAGTCCGACCTCCATTCATGCCCGTGGATCCTAGAGCACCTTTCATGAGACGAGGACCTCCTTTTCCTCCCCCTCCTCCTGCTGGCATGTACGGACCACGGGAATGTTTTCCAGTACGAGACTTCGGGCTTCCGCGCCCTCCAATGCCGAGTACGTAGCCTTTGCCAGCATTTCCTTCAAGCTGATGAACATGACTCTACCTGCTCTGTGCAGGGAGGGACCTAGCACGCTGGGCAAACCCTTACATCTTTATTTGCACGTTCAGCTCGGCCAACTGGGAGCATCTTTTCTGGTGAAGGTTAATTGTACCCTTTCTTCTTCACAGTTGCTTGTATTTTGAGCAGCCTGGCGGAGTAGAAAGTGTCCGTGCCCAGAGGGGGGTGGTGGAACTAGGTGATCTTTAAGGTCCCTTCTGACCCAAACCATTCTAGGGTATTGGTAATGTTTTTACAAGCATTAGCTTTGGCTGGCAAATACACATACACACACTGTCCAGCATTTAAAGGGTTCTTTTTTGGGGTAGGAAAGCCAGTAGATTCTTACCTTTAATCCTTTTCATCCTATGAGGTTGCACTATATATAAATCCATATATAAATCTTTAAGTTCTATCCTTTAGCTTTGAGGTCTGGTGGTGTCCACACAAAAGCATGCGTGTGGCACCTTAATGGATTTTCTTTGGAGTTAGCGTTGGCAGGGCAGGATTTGTCAGACCAAAGGGCTGTTTCTGCCTCTTGCTGTTCTCACATTCAAGCTGTGAAGAACTAAACAGTTATTTTCCAAAGCACCCGCAAGGTGGGACAGCCCAGGGCTGCCACTGCAGGGCAGAGGTGGTGGTGGCAGCAGCTGCCACCCTGAGCCTCTCACAGGTAACTGCTGCAAAGAGTGGTTTTTGTCCTCCTCCTTCTGAGCATCTTTGTCTCTTTGGAGTCCAAGACCTGACTTGGGTCTGCTCTGTGAGCTCTGTTTGGGTTGAACATTGCTGAACGTGGGGCTGGGTGGGGAAGGAGGAGCAGGCATGTGTTCTGCTGCCACGATTGGTGCTAACTGGAGTGCTCTGCTTCTCTCACAGTAAGAGCCCCCTTCCCCATGAGATCTTACCCTCACTATCCACCGCAACGACCTGGATTTCTGCCGCCACCGCCCCCTCCTGAGAACAGAGCTGAGACACCTCAGTCAAATCCATCAGCTGCAGAACAGCCAGAACCACCGCAGGAGACCTGACAGGCACTGGGGCAACGTGCTGCTCCCTTTCTGTACTCTTCTAATGGCATTTCCCCTTAATTTCTCAGGATAGTATTTTGTAAATAAAGGAAGGAAGAACTATGAATATTGTGAATAAGCGATTTCCATTGTACAATAGTCATTTTAAATTAAGTCTTTCCAACCTGAGTTAACCTCTTTGGAGGGGTGTAAAAGCCCAGCTGCTGTGTCCTTGTTTAGCTGTACAGGGGATTCTCTGCATGCCAAAAGCCACGCTTGCTGCTTTACCAGTGGAATGTGAAAACAAGTCGAAACAGTTAATAAAAGCCTACTGAAAGCGAAGGCAGCGTCGCTGCTCACGTGGTGCTGTTACCTTGAAGAGGAATTAATGTCCCTCCCTCCTGCACACATACTCTGTTGGTGACCTTGCAGGCAACCTTTCAGCTGGCAGAGCTTTGCCAAGCGGGTCCCACCCATGCAGCGGGAGTGTTAGCCCTCAGATCTGTAACGCTGACTTTGGGAAGCTGGTGGGACACCAAAAAAAAAACCCCAAAGCAAAACAACCCCACTTCCCAGTCCTCAGCTCTGGCCTCAGGGAGCGGCTGGGATTTAGCAACAAACTGGGCACGTAGGATGGGGCAGGAGCTTTCCCTGCGTGTGCTCATCCCAGCAGCGCCCGGGAGATGCCTCTGGCAAGGCTGAATCTACATCTTGTCTAGAACAAGCCCAGGAGCCAGCACGCCCCACACACGGAGCAAAGAAACAAGGCGGCAAAAGGGGTCGAGAACAGGCCGTTGTGGCAACCTTGAAAACAAGCCTGTGTCTGATTTTGGGTGGGAATCGTGTCCATGCGTTTGGCCTCATGAAAAGGCAGAATTAACAGGTATTACATAGTTTGCCACCGGTTTCTTCTAATCCACACACAATAATTTTGGAAGCCTGACAAGCCTTTGATGTGTCATCTCACACACACACACAGTCCCCATCCTCAGGAGGTGGCTGGGTGCTGCTTCCCTCCTGCACAGCAGGGACACGGAGTGGGGACCTGGCCTGGCTCCCTTTTACTGACTCTCATACAACCTCAAGCTTTCTTTTAGGGGGGCCAAGATGATGGAGTGGAGCATCTCCCATAGGAGGAAAGGCTGAGGGAGCTGGGTCTCTTTAGCTTGGAGAAGAGGAGACTGAGGGGTGACCTCATGAATGTTTATCAATATGTAAAGGGTGAGTGTCAGGAGGATGGAGCCAGGCTCTTCTCAGTAACATCCAATGATAGGAGAAGGGGTAATGGGTGCAAGCTGGAACATAGGAGGTTCCACTTAAATAGGAGGAAAAACTTTACGGTGAGAGTGACTGAACACTGGCAGGGGCTGCCCAGGGAGGTTGTGGAGTCTCCTTCTCTGGAGACATTCCAAACCCGCCTGGAGGGGTTCCTGAGTGACCTGCTCTAGGTGTTCCTGCTCTGGCAGGGGAATGGGACTAGATGAGCTTTCAAGGTCCCTTCCAATCCCTGAGATTCTGTGATTTCTGCTAGAAGCTGTTGGCTCTTCTGGCGGTTTCGCTTCAAATGGAAACCCGTGTTGTTACTCAGAGCGCAGGCAGGTGGAAAGGGACTTTTTAAGATAAATAAAGAAGGAAACCAGTTTTAGCAAGCCCCCACCTGCAGTCAGAGCAGTGGGCAGCCCAGCTGCCACCCCCCTGCCCTTCTCTGGACGCACCACGCACACAGTTTCAGCCTTTCATACAAATGCAGCCACCACACCCCGTAATTAGCGGGTACAACCGAAACCCTCCAGCCCCACTTCTTCTTTGGTGATTGTTTAGCCCAGCTCTGCCGAGGGAAAGGAGCTTTGTCTNACCAGTGCTGAGTACAGGGGGAAAATACTTCCACCCAGGCCCGGGTCACCTGCAGGGCCCTCCCGTCCTACTCCTCCTGGAGTCCTCAAGGGCGTTCAGAGGCCTCTGTGCTCGAGCCAGCCAGCAACGAGCTGGAGGACAGATTTTTCTACTGCTGCACCTTTGTTGAGCTGAACAGCCGCTAAAACAACTGGGTTCAGCCGGTCAGTAACTTCCTGAAGGCTCCAAGTTTGCCTGAAAGACTTAACCAGGATTCTGAAAGGAATGATGTGGTTTTACCCTCAGGCCTTTCCGACTGGTCCAAGCACCAGCCAGAGCTGCCAGCTGTCACCTTGTCCCCGTGGGCAGAACCAGGGGGCCTGGCACTGAGGTCCTCAGCCTGACAGTCACTACCACCAGAACCCTTTTTTCCAACACACCCAAAAGCTCATATACGTAACGACAGTTTATGAACTAACAGAGTACGTGCTCTGTAGGGGTTAAATATTTCTTCTAGTTTGTAACTGCCTGCAGAGGAACCCGATTCTCCCTCCGCTAAAATAATCACCTGCTCTATGCCCGCACCCTCCCTGGGAGCTGCAGGCAGACGAGCAGTTGGCTGGGCTAAGGCTAATGCAGGATGAGCAGGGATTAGACCATCCCCTGGAGAAAAGAGAATCATTTCAGGCTTCTTCCCCTCTCCCCTCATCCCCGAGGAATGGCCCACAATTTTATTTGCAATTTAGAAACAAGCTCAGATTTCTGGAGTAGGAAGCCCGGTGCAGTAGCCTGACAGAGTCACTTGGGTTTAATGGTGAAGGGTCACACGAGTGCTTGTGGGGTGAAGTCCTTGTCCCATCCCATCCCCACCACCCCCTTTCAAAAGAAAAAGGCATCCAGTTTTAACAACTGGGGGCTGGCGTTCCAACTCCCTGCTCCTAAATCTAGAACACAGCAAGACTTAAACTTGACATCGCTAATTCTTCAGGAAAAACAACAAAAAAGAGAAACAGACAAAAACCCACCTAAACAATCCCACCTGGGGTTATGGAAACTCCAAGCCATTTCAGTCTGAGAGAGGTAGGGCCCTGCTCCAAACACGCGCCTGCTTTCCCCACCAGAACCGTCTTAGTTTCCTGACACTCACCTTCCCCCTGGGGTCACTAATCCAGATTGCTGCTAAAAATGCAAACAAGCAGGGAATCCAACCCGTACTTACCTCGACCAGAACAGCACCATGGGCCCCGTGCTGCTCCAACACCGCCCCCTCGCTCACAGCTCGCTGGAGTCCCTGCAGGTGTCACACCTACGGAGCGCTCCTGCCTCCTCCCAATTGCACTGACCCGGAGCCTGCAACACGCCGTTCCCAGGGATTAGAGTTCAGGCCGTGGGGAAAGGCAGAGCTGGAACCACCGCCATCCCCTGGGTACAGCCCCACGTCACCTCCACAGCGAGCGGAAGGGTAACGGGCAGATAGACCTGCAAGTCAAACGGCCTCTTCCTCTCTTCCTGCTCCATCTCCCCTGTCAAGGTTAGGTTAATTCAGAGCGAAGCAGAAGACAGGTTAGCCTAAAACGAGCAGCACGGCTGTGTACCTGCAAGGTAAACAACTTGCTTCCCAAGCGCATTAGTGCCAGGCAGTCGCTGCCCGGAGACACGCTCAACATCCTGCACCTCTGCTCAGACCGCAGGACACAGCATTTCCACGGAAAAAAACATCAAAAGAAGACTTTCTGTGACCAAATGTAAGGTCTAGGTGATGCTGCACAATACCCTGCTGAGCCCCGACGGCAGCGAGACCACGTGCCGTGACTTTGGGCTACCAAACGCTGCATTTACCTTACTCCCCACAGCATCTCTTCAGCGCGTTGGTACATGATCCCGCTTCCCCCCCGGAGAAGACCCAGGAGACCGCGTAAAGAACAGGCAGCAGGGAGACCGCCACACCCGGGAGAGGTTTGGAGGACCATACAGTGAAGCTGAGCAGCTCAAGCTGCGTGCCCCGTGGTGGGCAGGCCCACCCCGAGCGGCCGCCGCGGCAGCTCTCTCTCCCCCAGCCCCGGCCCCGCGGCTCCCGTTCCCCAAGCACCGCCGCTGTACCCTCAGCACGGATAAAACGTCAAACCCAAGCGTTGCAGGTATTCATAATCTATTTAATAGTGGGACACCAAAGAAGTACTACACAGTTGGGTTGTTGTTTTTTTTCTTGAGCACATTAGATTTTGATTTAAGCAATTGCAAAGGGATGCAGGAATTTCTCAAAAATAGTTTTCTATATTCTACAATCCACAGTTTACTGTATCAGTCTAATAAGTTCGTATCATGATATAGTTTGTGTTAACTGGGCTGATAGTCTGATCTTTAGCAAAGCGTCCTTCCCCGTCCTCCACCCCCTTCCCCTAAAACGTTGACAAAATTCAGCCAAATTAAAAAAAGAAAAAAGAAAAAAAAAAAGAAAAAAAAGAAAAGCTACTGTACGACTCATTTTAGACTCTTTTGTTGACCTAAACACAATGGGAGCTACCAGTTACACACAGCTGAGAAAGGGTGTTGCATTTTCAGTCTAGAAATCTTCATGCTGATACAATAAAATATTTTATACAGCGATCAATTTTTAATGCTTTATTCATTGATTAAAAGAATATACATTTAACATAAACCATACAACAGCAGTCATCAGTTCAAACACTCGGCTGGTTTCCTTACACTTTCTGTCAGGATTATTTTTTGTGTTTTTTTTTTTGATCTGATCACACGTATAAGGTAAAATCT
The DNA here is from genome assembly GCA_013400555.1 of Jacana jacana. NCBI lineage: Eukaryota > Metazoa > Chordata > Aves > Charadriiformes > Jacanidae > Jacana > Jacana jacana. The sequence goes on along the minus strand of VZTM01000864.1, from coordinate 408,188 downwards.
CACCACATCTGGCATATACACACACTGTGCCAGTGGATTCACTCTACCGATGTACATATAAAATCCGCATGGTATGTGCTCACTGGAGACAAAACAGCGCACACCTGTCAAAAGGTCATTTTAATATAAGATGGTGAAACCATTTGTAAAACACATATAAACTTTTTCCATAAATAGAATCATATCTGGACATCTGTTGCATAAATTGTGTTTTCCAAAGCTTACAATATAGCAGCCAGGTCTCAGCACTGCTGGGCACCCACGTTGGCCACTTACTTTATTATTGCAGACTGTCCTTTAAACATTAAATGCACAACATTCGTACCACTTAAAACTGGGGTCAGGTGGAAGTCTCACAGAGACCACGTCTGTACCGCGGTTGCCCTGAAACAGTTAAATCGGCTTTTAAAGCCTCTCAGATATAACAAGATTTTAAAACATACTTCATGGAATGTTCTTCATGCATCATAGCAGCTCATAACTGTGATAGAACAAGCTTTGTATTTGTTTTCCTTTCCTTCCTTTACATTCACTATTCACAGTGAAACAGGTGCATGTTTGTTAAGAGTTCTGAGGTTGCTGACTGAGCCACAGCACAGCTGTGTACCACAGGTCGAAATTCGACCTTATATATTACAATCTAGCAGTATCCGGCTGGCCAGAAGCTGGCCTGCCCCTGCCAGCATGTGGGCACTTCTTCGTTTTTAATCTATTCTTTGGCAGCTGACACAGGCGCTGACAGAGAAAATCCAGTGACTCGGTTGCTAGGGATTTCACGACTAATGTTTGTTTGCAGGTGTATACCTTCTGTATTCAAGTCTTCACTGTTAATGTTCCTACCTCATCGGAGTGCGTGCTCTTGGGGTTTGTGGGGGTTGTTTGGGTTTTTTTTTTCCTTTTAAACTTTGGCCCAAAGCTAACTTTTAAAGGAAGATGACAGAACGTGAGAATAAGCGAGGAGGAGTTTGCCAGGAATCCCAAAGACTACAGCTTATGGAGTGAGTCTGCAAGGGCAGGTCCCTGAAAAGCCGGCACTTCCCAGCGCGGCTCTAGCAGCTACGGAGAGCTGAGGCCGGGCCTTCAGTCAGGCTTCAGGGTCTGCACGTGGAATAAAGCAAGGCGAGAGTCTGAGAACCAACAGCCCCGGAGAGACTTCTCTTCCTTTAAGCCTCTTAGGTAGCGTGCTACCAGGCTAAGCACACAGCGGCAGCACAGAAATCCACTGGGCTGTGGATACGGGTATTAAAAAGGAGTTGGCTCCTGAGCACGGGACTCTGGTATCGTAGTAAAAACCATTCAAACCGCAGTTAAGGGAGCTGGCTACCTCAGCCAGCCTCCCGCTGCCCCTCTGTAAGGTTTGGGAGACAAGTCCATTAACCGTGAAAACCCTAAACACTGCCACTTTCAGCTTCTAAACCAATACCCGACTACGTTCTTTGATCAAGAAGTAGAATACACATAGATAATTCTATAGAGCTAATACTGATTAAACACAGCACAAAAGGGGTTAATTCACGCTACTGAAAAAACATAATAGGACCCTACTTGCATATGTAACCACAGGAATTGTAAATAAGGAGCTAAATGCCTTCACTGAAGCTTTGCATCTCTCTGTAGAAGTGACGGGTTGGCTCAGTGAAGACACTGAGCATCTCTATGTCCATGACCGCGTGCCAAGGCCGACCCAGCCCGAGAGACACCTGCTCAATGAGATTGTGAACTGGATCCACATCCTGATCAGCCAGTTCTCCTTGGTCGAAATCAATGCTTTCTTCCGTGACTTCCAGAACTTTCAGGTTAGAGCCACGAAGACGAGCGATTGCTATGAGATTATGAGCCCAAACTGTGTAACCTGGAAGGGGGGGGGAAAGAAAGACAAACAACAAAAAGTTTCTCTGTCAGCTTGCTTACAAGGCATCGTTTTTTTTATACTCAAGTATTTAACACCAGCCCATCTCAACATCCTTCCCAGCCTAGTTTGTCATCTTCCATCTGGCAGAATCCCCCCCAGCATTATTTTTGCTGCTGCACGTCGTAAAGCTCCATTTTATGTTCTGATTAAAGAAGTATCAAAAATATTTCAGGCCATTTCACCAAACTTTCCTTGATTGATTTTTTTTTTTTTACCTTTTGTAGAAACACGGGCTTCTTTACTCCAAGATAAGTTACATCTGCAATTTCACACCTCCTATAATCTACTCTGTAGCATAAATAAATAGAATTTTAAAAGTGAGTAATCCACTATTTTAAGTGAATGTATAAAAGGACTGTTTCAAAACTGTGCTTGTGCTAGAAAAAAAACCAATCCACCCTGGTTTGCTTCTGCTGCATTAGAGGTGGGGGAAAAACAAAACAAAGGAAACAAACAGAAAACCCCAACACACACAAACCAGAAGCCTCTCCAGGAAATAGGTCAGACCAGTAACAAACAAAATACAAAAAAAATCTCCACACATCTTGTTATTCTCTCTGAGATTAATTATAAAGCTTCCCTCCCTCCCAATTAGTGTATTTTGGCATCTCTCTTTACAAACACCCACTCCCCAGTTACCTGCACCCCGGCTAAGGCAAACGCCGAGCTCCTCCTTATTCAGCTGCAAACCACAGATGACCTGGGAGCTTCCCTTTTTGGGAGCTCTGCCAAGTCAGCCCTTCCACTGCAAAAGGGAAGGCTCCCTTCTGCCTCCATCATCACTCTCACAGGTGCTAAGCCTCTTGGTGAGATGCCCACTTAAGATTTCGAGTGAAGTTGCAGCCTGCACAGTATTTGAACTGGGCAAGCAAAGCTGCTGAGAACCAGAAACGAAGTGTGGGTTGATCTTCAGCAACGAACGCAGCTGACATGCTCTCCATCATAACGCAGCAAAATCAGACTGCTGGTTAAAGAACGAAGAAAACTGATGTCCAAGTAATAATACGAGGAGAATTTTTCATTCTGCTCTCTTTGACTTTTTTCTACTGTTTGTCTCTAAGGTTTCCTGTAAATATGTTGCTCTGGGTAGGTTTTCAACAGCGAAGCCTGCACACATCCGTATGACTCGTTCCTGGGGTATTAACCCTTGGGAATGCATGGATTCCCACAGTTTTCATCTGCTGATGCTTCACCTCCAGCACAACTGTCCAGGAAAGATGAAACTGTCAATAAGGCTCCAGGACATTTAAACACAATGGAAAATTCCACCTGTGCAATGACACTCCCCTCTCAGGATTTGAAGGAGCTCACAACACCCTCCAGTTATCTTGATCAAAGGAACTTGCCAAAGAAAGCTTTGCCAGAAAGTGCAAGAATAAAAGGAGCAACAACTGGGGTTAAGCCTCCTGTACCATCCTTGTGGACCAGGTATGTGGCTTTTACTACAACTTCTCCCAGTAAGATCCTCTGTGCTCTGGAACAACCATCTAATTCTCAGCTTCACCTTCTTTGAAATTAACTCTCCTTTCAAAAGTTTTGCCTGAAGTTTCTCAGTAACCTTCCAGCAGCCAAAAAGCCTCTGCCCAGCTGAAGTACTCAGAGGTACCAGCAAATGATTGCTTCACCACAAGTACCACTGAACAGCAAATCCACCACAGGCAGCATCATTATTTGTTTTTCCTTGCTAGCATAAGCTTCAACTTTCATTTTACTCATGGACAGAAAAAAGCTGAGACTCTCACAGGTAACAGTCTTGAAAATCCACATGATGTACCCTTCTGGCAAGGAAGGGGCTGGGGGTGGGGGGGGTTGGAGAGCAACCCAAGGCTTCAGCCCCCATAGACGGTCTGTGCTTTTCATTCACAGTGCCACATCATCCTGCTGTCCCCTCCAATCCCAAACGGCCACACACTCTTCACACCCTTCCTTCATTCTGCAAGAATGTATTTAATATCCTTCAATCATCTTCCCTCTGCTCCTGAGGATGCTACCTTGGTGGAAAGATGATTATGACTTCCCACAAAAGACAGAAGAGAATCTTGAGGCTCCAGAGAAAGAATGTCCTCAAGGTATGTTTTTCCCCTCCTCTTTTGGTCAGTGACCAGTGGCAACCAGAACTATATGTGAATCAAAGCCTTTTTTCAGAGTAAACTAATAGCAAAACAGGGACACCAAAAGAAAAACCAGAACACCCAAGAAATACTGGAAACTGCAGACTAACCACGTCAGGAGACAGAAGAAACCTCAGCAGTCACATGTAAAGAGAATTAGGGCACCTTGAACTAACCCACCATTTTTTCCTGAAGGAAGCTGGATTGTATCATGGAGTAGAGCCAGAAACCATTATCTGGTAAGCCTCAACAAGATTTTTTTTAGTAGAAGAGAGTGGAAAAACTTTGTCTAGCAAATAAAGCAGGACCTTCTGACTTCAGCCCATGAAAATCTGAATGTACAACCTTCGCTGCTGAAGGTCTCTCCTGTTTGTGCTGAAGGACTGGAGATTTACTCCTCTAGCAGTCTGAGGAAACACATTCCTTCTTATGCAACACAACAGAGTCATCACTTAACTCCTTCACGCTGCAGCAAACTTGGTCTCTGTGTGATTCCAGCACAAACAAAAGTAACTATTCTGTATGGCTTCAGGTGCCTTAAAATTTGCCAAACTGTAACTTCTGGTGGGTACTGCACTGGTGACAGAGCTGAATAAAATGCACACTCAACTTTTTTTTTCTTTGCAGTTATATCACAAATAAATATGTAGGATAAACCTCGCTCTGGCATGACTGGTGAAACACCAGTGTACTCAGCGAGGCAACCTCCTCCATGTCGTATTGTCCAGCTTCCACCTGCTGTCAAAGTCTTACCAAACTGGTAACAGACTTCCTCCCCTCTGCACTGGGGCACCTAATCCGTGTTATTTACCAACAGGAAGCACAACCTAATCTTGTCAGCACATGAGCTCACAGTAAAACACCAAGTGTGTTCAGTGTTCACACAACCAGCTGCTTGGTGGAACTTGCACAGCTTTCAGGATAAGGCTCCAGGAATGCTCAATTCCTAGCTATCCTCATTTCTGTGAGCAATCTAATTAAGTCCTATGTGACTTCTCAGTAGAAGTTAGTAAGCTACAAGTACGTTTAGAACTCACACACAACAGACACCTTCACGTTTCCAAGCACGAAAATACCAGTATAAGATTTAACACCACATACAGCAACCGTGCAGCAGATCCTTGAACTGCACTCTACTGACATGCATCATGGTTAGGAAGACTGAAGCGTTGCAAGTATTTCAAAGTCACATACTATGCCCATGCAACTCATTACCTACCATGAACAGCCAGAAGAGACAGTCTTTTGCACCTCCAGGCTAGTAAGACAAGTGGATCTTCATTCCGGTTGTCGCTAAGATCTGGGAAGCCAGACATATCTATCACATCATTCATTAGTATAAAATGAGTGAGGAACTTGTCATACTGCCTGGTTATGAGGTCAACAACAGCCCCTGAAACACAAGTGATGTAGCTGTCAAAGTGAATCCTCTCTAGGGGGATACTGGGCTTAAGAATCCTTAACATATCATCGCTCTTGACATCAAAAGCCATTATATAGACCCGGAGATTAGCGCTGTTGCGAGTCAGCGCCTTCCAATTCTCATCTTCTGGCATGCTGTCCAATGACTTGTGCATTATGGAAACACTATGGACCAGGAGAGACAGTCGATGCAAAGGCACATGGTTGTTGTCAGCCAGGACTCTTGCCATTTCAGCTGTAAAATCACAGAAATCCAGGGCGAGCGACCGCAGATTCACAAAGCGCTCCAATTCCACCGCAGTGATAAGAGTGGTATTACCGGGGACGTGGTTGTCCAGTAAGCTCAGATGCTCCATGGTGCTGGCTATGGGGTTTGATAAGGAGGACAACGATGTGGGGGTTACTATTTGCAGCATAAACCCACAAGACAGCCATTTCAATTGCCTGCTATTGCCTAATATCTCCTCAAACAGCTGCTGCATTCTGCAAGAAAACAAAACAGACAATGATCCTATTAAACAGGGTTTAGTCTTACAATTGCACAGCATTCCAGTTTTTTTATTTGAGAATTGTTCTTCTTCTTTCATTTATGGCCTTATTCTGCAGGAAGGTGCTATTGTTACGGTACCTGCTAACTATTTTAGAATTTTAGAACCTGACTCTGCAGACCTCCCCCAGCAACTGAACCTTCATTGCACTTAAAAGGTTAAAACTGTAAACGATCTTGAGAAAAATTATGTACTTTGTCTTTGAAAAAAAAAAAAACCAGTGGCACACTATGAACCTTCATTTCATGTATTTCTCAGCACGTATTTAACACCCTCCCACATACATTTTAAGGTTATGCAAATAAGAAAACCCGTAATGCTTTTAAAACACAGCTCTTGTTTTTAAGGACAGCGTTTCGTACTTGCTAACCTCTCCAGAACTGCAAATTCAATGGGGGGGGGGAGAAGTAATTTTCAATGAAAGGTTGCAGAAACTTGTGTTTGAGCATAAGTTAGAATGATCTGAAACTATTTGCTTGACTTTGCTTACGAAAGGGTAAAGAACAAACATAAGGCGATCTTTAAATAATTCTGAATGTACAGCTAATGGATTTTCAAGCCTTAACAGGTTCAGGTTACACCACAACAACAACAGGGACCTGGTAACATTTCCATCTCCATTTATCACTCCCAGACTCCTCACACCATTTATTGTGCTGCATGATCATTGGGCACTTATTCTGATGCATCCCACCTCTCCTACCCCTGTATTTTTTTTAACGAAGATACGTTCTTTGGGTTAGATATTTAATTCAGCAAGTCAACAAAATAAAGCAAGGTAAGATTTTGAACACTGAATTCAAATAGTACAGTCAAAGTCTATGAACTTTCTCCAAACATCTATTTTTCCAGTCTTCATCCCACAGCTGCTGAGGCCCAGCTGAGTCCTCCTGCCCAAATGACAAGGGTTCTTTGAGCATATACATTCTAGGACACACACGCAGATAAGAGTTTGATCTCAAACCCTGGTCAGCCAGAAAGAAAGATCAGCATTCAAGGGAAGTAACTGAGCCAGGCTATGGCAGATCCACAAAATACCAAGAAATAAAATGTAAACACCTCCAGAACAAAATTAGCAGAAATCTTTGTGCCTCAAAATCAAACGATGTTTTAAAAGCACAGAGTATTTTTCCTGTGTTGCTATGAGTATCTGCAGGCTTCATACAGCTGAGCAGAACACTGCTACAGAGTTACTATTCTCATCCATGTATCCTTAACCAAGATAATGTCCAGATCAGCCCAGTATCTGACTGACAGCAGAGAAATACTTGCATCTTGAGAACTGCAATAAAACACAAAAAGCACATAGGGGTATTCCTCAAATATCCCCTCAGTTTCCAGACATTTCCAACTCAGACCTCCTGAGCCAGAGGTGCCCTTCTGTATTTAGTGACCCTTGGGGACTCACTTCTACAAAGGTATCCAGGCTCCTCTTTGAGCCATGTAAGCTTTCAGCAGCTCTAACATCCAATAATAAAGAACTCTGTGGTGCGATTCCCTCCTCGCTTGCTCTGAACATGTCACCTACTACCTTTGATGCCCCATAATCCTTCTGTTGTAAGAAAGTTAAAAGAGCAATCCTTACTCATCCTCTCCCTCTGCAAATCCCTATTCATCCTCTCCCTTGCCAGCATGACCTTCCTTCCTCCTGAGGGCGTACTGGGTTTGCAAGGCCTGTCTTCTCTTTGCAAGTGGAAAAGCTGGGGTGGTTATTGTAGTTACCTATTACCCACCCCAGGATAATTCCCAGGGGTTTGCCTCCTATAGTCACTAGTTTTCGAGATTTCATTTCTTCCATGGCTTCTCTGAATACTTTTTTTTTTAAACTGAGGACTCACAACTGCAACACAAACAGTTTTAAGCCAGTCAAGAGTCACAGATAGAGCAGTTCTGCTATTTCATTCTTAAATTCTTTTACCATTCAGATGATCCCTGTTTGATCACAGCAATGCCTGTTTCATAATTATTTCAGCCAATGTTTAAGTTGATGTCAGATTCTCCAACAATCCCCCCAAAGAAGTCTTACCACAGGAACCTCTCTAATTTCCTCAAACAAAGACTCTTCTCTTTGCTCCCTGCTCTCACCATACACACCTAGAAAAGGTGCTCTGATGATTGCCACAATGGTAGAATTTATTTTGTAAGAGTCCAAATAGCACTTGTACTATTTTACAGAACAACTGAAAAGACAACATATCAATTTTGAGGCCCTCAGTAGAATACTACCATCTATGTACCTCCCTGCACTACAAAAGCTGTATAAATTGTGTTTCTGATAGGACTTAAACCTCTAAGCTTAGAAGAGCACTGCTCTAGTACTTGCACAACTGAATGAAAAGAAATACTATTCAGAACCCTGCAGCCGTAGGGTGGGTTCTCTCCCCTGCGGGAAATGCATTAAATAACTCTTTTTAAGAGAGATACTGACTCAGTGCTATCTATGCACCAACTTTTTACTACAAGCACCAAAGGATTTATACAAGTAT
>VZTM01000864.1:318478-389524 GCA_013400555.1 Jacana jacana | reverse complement strand
TAGCGTGCAGAGCCGCCCTAGCCCCGCAGCGGGCCACGCAGCTCCGCGGCGAGTGTCTGAGCGACTTGAAGCCCGGCAGCGCGGGTTCCCTAACGGCTCCTGTAACAGCGCCCTCACGCGGCGCGGCGGCGGGAAGCCTTGGGACCGCGGCGAGGGGGAGCCGCCGCCGGTGTGTGCGGGAGCGCTGGGCCTTGTGTTGAGGGAAGCGCGTCAAGGGTGTCGGGCGGCAGCGGCGTGGAGGGCCGCACCTGGCCGTCCGCCCGCCTTCTTGCCGGCGAGATTACCTCAGCAGCCTTCCAGCCGCCGCTGCGGGAAAGGCGCTGACTCGGCGGGAAAGGCGAAGCGCCGCGGAGAGCCCGGCATGTGACAGGACTGCGTGCCAGCCTGAGGGGATACATGATGAGAAAAGGCTCCGGATCTTAGTTTCCCTGCTTTTCTGTAAGCTCATCGGCTTTGCAGTCCCCGCGCCAGCATGGGCGGTAGGTGCGGGAAGGTGGATAGCTTCCCCGGGGACACGCAGGCTGCCGAGAGAATCTAAAAATCCACTACGTACTGATGCTGCAAAGGCTGAACGTCAAAGTGAAGTTAGTTGCGCTTGCACGTGTAAGGTTTACAGCTTTAAAAACCTTACTGAAATACAGCCGAGGTACAGCAGTACCTCGGAATAAAGCAGGGGTGTGTTGAGCAAGCTTACACTTGGGTGTATGAACAAGAGATGTGCGAAGAGAAAGAAAGCATAGGCTCCTCTTTGCATCCAGAATAAAGTCCCATTGGAAACAGACTTAGCAACAACCAAATCTTAAACACCGTTCTCCCCTGACTCCATGACTAGCTGTTTTCTCCGTGTCACAGCAGGGGTAAAAAAAAACCTATCATTTCTCTTTCCTTGAATCAGTCATGGGAGGAACGTGGCTGAGTCTTCTATTTCTCCTTGATTAGAGAGAAGGATCCCGGAGGGGGAGATGTTATTGAGAAAGTGAGATTGTAGGAAACTCCCAGATGGACAATTCTTCCCATCAGGGACTAGTGCTGCTTCACACACCTGCGCCAGTGATTTGCACCTGCATAAACAACTCAGGTAAGCGTTGTGCTATTCCCAGTGCAGATTCCCCTGTCAGATTACACCAGAATTCCCCAGGCAGTCAAGATGCAAGCTCTGAAGCAGCCAAACTCATCTGGCCTAGAAGGATGCAAATGAAAGGAACTTGTGTGCCTACACGTAGATGTATTTTAATACCTACTCAACAATTCCTTGTTGGGCTGATGATGAGGCAAAGGACTTCTGAGATTACTAAATATCTTAATGTAACTGAATCAAATTTTACAGTTCAGTGCCCCGGGATTACCAAAGTGACATCAAGAAAAAATGGTTTATGAAGTTGGTAGTTCTGCACTTCTTGTTGCTTTGGTTGGATTGTATTGGACCAGCAAATGTGGCATGTTGGGATTGTCCCTGTGATAATAAACACTTTTACTGTGGCCATTGCAGTCAGTTACTCAGCTCCAGCTTACTGGGGCTGTGTTAAAAAACTCGGTCTTGGGAGTTGTTACCTTTGGTTTTGAATAACTGTGTCTGTCTGAAGCTTCAGGTCATCACAGCTATGGCCAAGTGGTTGAACATAAACGCCAGACTCGGTGAGGTTCCCCAGCTCAATCTATCTGCACAGCCAGTGCGGCACCAAGGCCACCAGATCTCTGAAGCTGCTGTTTCTGGGCGCTGACTCACAGCTTTCCCTGTCTTGGACTTCAAAAACGTGCCTCAGCTTGACTGAGAGCTGATTTCTCAGTACAGGCTTTCGTTAGTTTTAATGCAGTGACTGCAAGCTGCTGGGATAATGCCTCAGAAAAAGACGTGCATCTAACTCCCTTGCAGACTTTAGGGACTTACTGGGTGANCCACCGATCGAATGGGAGGCGGGGCCAGGCCAACCGCCTCCTCCAGGGCAGGACGGCCATTAACCCTTCCCTGCTGGCAGCCGGGGGCTGCTGTCCCGGCTCGGAGGGGCACTCGACACCTAGCGGCGGGGGTAGCGTGCAGAGCCGCCCTAGACCCGCAGCGGGCCACGCAGCTCCGCGGCGAGTGCCTGAGCGACTTGAAGCCCGGCAGCGCGGGTTCCCTAACGGCTCCTGTAACAGCGCCCTCACGCAGCGCGGCGGCGGGAAGCCTTGGGACCGCGGCGAGGGGGAGCCGCCGCCGGTGTGTGCGGGAGCGCTGGGCCTTGCGTTGAGGGAAGCGTGTCAAGGGTGTCGGGCGGCAGCGGCGTGGAGGGCCGTATCTGGCCGTCCGCCCGCCTTCTTGCCGGCGAGATTACCTCAGCAGCCTTCCAGCCGCCGCTGCGGGAAAGGCGCTGACTCGGCGGGAAAGGCGAAGCGCCGCGGAGAGCCCGGCATGTGACAGGACTGCGTGCCAGCCTGAGGGGATACATGATGAGAAAAGGCTCCGGATCTTAGTTTCCCTGCTTTTCTGTAAGCTCATCGGCTTTGCAGTCCCCGCGCCAGCATGGGCGGTAGGTGCGGGAAGGTGGATAGCTTCCCCGGGGACACGCAGGCTGCCGAGAGAATCTAAAAATCCACTACGTACTGATGCTGCAAAGGCTGAACGTCAAAGTGAAGTTAGTTGCGCTTGCACGTGTAAGGTTTACAGCTTTAAAAACCTTACTGAAATACAGCCGAGGTACAGCAGTACCTCGGAATAAAGCAGGGGTGTGTTGAGCAAGCTTACACTTGGGTGTATGAACAAGAGATGTGCGAAGAGAAAGAAAGCATAGGCTCCTCTTTGCATCCAGAATAAAGTCCCATTGGAAACAGACTTAGCAACAACCAAATCTTAAACACCGTTCTCCCCTGACTCCATGACTAGCTGTTTTCTCCGTGTCACAGCAGGGGTAAAAAAAAACCTATCATTTCTCTTTCCTTGAATCAGTCATGGGAGGAACGTGGCTGAGTCTTCTATTTCTCCTTGATTAGAGAGAAGGATCCCGGAGGGGGAGATGTTATTGAGAAAGTGAGATTGTAGGAAACTCCCAGATGGACAATTCTTCCCATCAGGGACTAGTGCTGCTTCACACACCTGCGCCAGTGATTTGCACCTGCATAAACAACTCAGGTAAGCGTTGTGCTATTCCCAGTGCAGATTCCCCTGTCAGATTACACCAGAATTCCCCAGGCAGTCAAGATGCAAGCTCTGAAGCAGCCAAACTCATCTGGCCTAGAAGGATGCAAATGAAAGGAACTTGTGTGCCTACACGTAGATGTATTTTAATACCTACTCAACAATTCCTTGTTGGGCTGATGATGAGGCAAAGGACTTCTGAGATTACTAAATATCTTAATGTAACTGAATCAAATTTTACAGTTCAGTGCCCCGGGATTACCAAAGTGACATCAAGAAAAAATGGTTTATGAAGTTGGTAGTTCTGCACTTCTTGTTGCTTTGGTTGGATTGTATTGGACCAGCAAATGTGGCATGTTGGGATTGTCCCTGTGATAATAAACACTTTTACTGTGGCCATTGCAGTCAGTTACTCAGCTCCAGCTTACTGGGGCTGTGTTAAAAAACTCGGTCTTGGGAGTTGTTACCTTTGGTTTTGAATAACTGTGTCTGTCTGAAGCTTCAGGTCATCACAGCTATGGCCAAGTGGTTGAACATAAACGCCAGACTCGGTGAGGTTCCCCAGCTCAATCTATCTGCACAGCCAGTGCGGCACCAAGGCCACCAGATCTCTGAAGCTGCTGTTTCTGGGCGCTGACTCACAGCTTTCCCTGTCTTGGACTTCAAAAACGTGCCTCAGCTTGACTGAGAGCTGATTTCTCAGTACAGGCTTTCGTTAGTTTTAATGCAGTGACTGCAAGCTGCTGGGATAATGCCTCAGAAAAAGACGTGCATCTAACTCCCTTGCAGACTTTAGGGACTTACTGGGTGACTCCAGCAAGTAGCTGGTCAACCATCTTTGTACTGAAGCACTAGGCTGTCTGTATGACTCCAGTGCATAACCCTCCATGAAGCCACTCACTAAATATTTAAAGTTGAGGGGGGTAACTGTGAGGCTTTAAGCTGCAAATCATTTTTTTCAAACGGCTGAAAGGCAGAGGAGCTGTGCCATTGCTGCACATATGAGAGGGACTGAAAAGAGGAAACCATTCCAAACCAGTTCATAGGCAGGAGATGACAGTCCTTTCCTGGGAAGCAGCCATAGGTTCTCGCACAGTCTGCCATGGATCAGAACAGGCTGTGTGCCCAGGGGGCTCTGGGGAACCTAGTTTTGCCAGCCCCAACAGCTCTCCTTGGGTTACTTCCGTATCACCAGGATTCTTGATGACCAGCAAAGTCTGTTTTATCGCTCCAGCAGTCCCATTCTGGCACAGGAGTCGGGAATCACGTGTGGCTGCGAAGCTACAGAGCATGAGCTGAAACCATCATTCACTGGACCTGAAGGTCAGCGGGTTCAGCAGCTGATGTCAAGAGCAGAGGCTGCCAACCCCCTGCTGCTTCGGGAGCTCCATCCTGCAAACCGGCAGGTTCCAGATAAGGCTGATGGGCACAAAACCCAAAGCACAACCGTTCTCAGTTACTCAGTCCCTTCTGGATTTTTAGGCTCACTGGTAAGACATACGGATCTTTCTGGAATGACTAACCTGGCGTGTGTCGTTAACGAGCTGCTGTGAACTCGGGAGCTCTCCGACTGCCAGAAGTGACAGCCCCAAGTCACAGCAGAGCAAGGGAGAGAAAGCGATGGCCGGCGGGAAGCAGAGGAGCTGCAGCACACCCCAGGGATGGGCCCCCCGCGCTGGCTTACGATGGAGGAAAGAGGAGTTCAGCAGTTAAACGCAGCACTTGACTCTTAAGTCAACAAGAACTTGACGTTCTCCAACCCACAAGGTTATTTTCAGCGGAATCGGTCTGCAGCTCAACGCTGCAGCCTCGGTAACGATCCCCATGGAGCCAGGAAAACAGCCCAGCAACAAGCTGTCGCTGCTCCGGCTGTCGGGGCTGAGGGAGGCGGCAGGAAAACCCGCTCCAGGGGCTAGCGGGAGGTGCCCCGCGGGGGGTCCTAGGAACGGCCGGGCCCGGACTGGCACCGGTGCTTCCCTGCTCCCACCCAGGCCGGCAGGGGAGCAGCGGGAGGCCCCGGGGCGGGGGGAATGATGCTACCGGGAACCGACACCCGGTAAGCGCGAAGGGATTAAAAAGGAGTGAACGGAAGCGGCGGGCGGAAGCGGCGCTCTTTACAACGCTCACCATNACCGCCGCCGGGGGCCACCCGTCACGGGCGACAGACCGATCCCGCCGGGGGGGAGGGGCGCCGCACCTGTCCGGTGGGGGGGAGGGGCGCGGCCCCCGCCGGACCTTGGCCTTCCGCCGGACCTTGGCCTTCCGCCTGGCCCCGCAGTGACGAGGCCTTCCTCTGCCTCCCGCCCCTGGGTCCGGCCGCTGTCTGTCGGGTTACCCCCTTCCCCCGTGCCCCCCCGTGGGTAGCCAGGCCCGGCAGCTCCGGCCCTCCTTCCCATGGGTGGCTCGGGACCCGCTCTCCCGGCTGCAGGCCGAAAGGGGATACCGGGGGGACGAGCGGGAGTATTCCTGAGCTGTCCCGACGCTTGTGTGCGTTGCTCTGAGTTACTCTGCTTTCCCTGCGCTTGTCATCTTGTCCCCCCGTAGCAGAAAGTGAGGCTCCTGTACGGAGCACCTAACGCTGTGCTGCTCGCTGTCAGGCTTACAAGAGGAAAGCTTTTAGTTTCCCTTTAGCTGAACCAGCATCCTCGCATTTTTTAATATATTCAGTATATTTGTAAATACGATGGAAGGGGGGAAAGAAGCGTGCATGGTTTACTTTCTTCTCCCGTCACTAGTGTCCGAGTGCTTTCCCAGCACTCAAAATAGATATAAACTTATATTCGTCTTCCCTCATAGCCCAAAGGATAAATGTTGTCTGGATATTTGTGCAATAACTTCTAACCTACCTGTGTTCATCAAGATGTTTCTCGTAATCAGAAATTAACGTGTTAGCAGACAGGAAAAGCAGGATTTTCTTGGTGACAGGTTGTTTGTATGTGGCTGCCTTTCATCAGCAGCTTGGATAATTTCACAGTTCTGCAGACTGGGAATTCAGCCTCCTTGTCTCTTTGCGGGCTCTATGTAATTTCCCAGTTGAACCCATACATTTTCAGGACACGCAATTCAATTTTTCATTGAAAATGAGCTCTTGCAAAGAAAACGTGGTGAACGGCCCTCAAAAATGAATGTTGTAGCATTAGGCTGTTATTTTGCTGGCATAGTGTCAACAGAAACGCAGGAGCCTGTGGAAGTGAGTTTTCCCAGTACTTAAAAGTATATTTTACAGTTACTTGCAACATCTGCCTGCTTCTTTTTGCTTTGCTCCCTTTTATTTGGTTCCTGTCTCGTTATACTTCCTTTTTTTTGGTTGTTTAGGTTAAATCGCATATTTGCGCAACACGGCTGCTCGCAGAAGGACCGCCGCCCTGTGCCACACTTGGGAAACTATGAGAATGAGCAGGGAGAGTCGTTGTCTCTGAACTAGAATTAACCCCCCTGTGCCTCGCTGAGGACAGCGGCAGGAGTCGGACACGTGAATCAATGTTATCGGATGAGTTAGAATCCAAACCTGAGGTGAGCAATTACGAACTGGGTTTGGTTTCCAGGAACGTTTACGGGCAACACTTGGAAAAAGTTCAATGGGTTTACTCGGTTTGCTGCTTACGTATCAATTCTCCAAGTGTGTTCAGTGGCATCTTCCAGTGCTTCCATGTTTTCATTTGAGTGGTAAAAGATTAAAGAATGTTGTGGGTTTTTTTACCCTCCTTTGAAGTGTCAGCCAATACTCTTGCCTGTTCTCAGGTTGCGTTATTTTTTTCACTATTATAATGTTCTTTCTGTTACAAGAATAAAACAAATTACTGTATTGACTATTTCTTTCCCTCAAACCAAATTGACTTTACTCAGTTTTGGGGAGCCTGAGTTATTCTTTTAGCATCGGCCAGTTCTATTTTTCAAGCCCTTGTGTGTTTCCATTAAGCAGCTGGCAGAAGTGATAGGCAGCAGCACCGAGGGGATCCTGGTTGCTCAGGCTGAGGCTGCTGGGCCCTTCCCAAGCTCAGCCGGTAGCACAGCCAAGTGTGAATTGCAGTGATGTCAGTGTGTGTGCNGTGGGGGGAGGCGGGGACCGAGGCGCTCCTTCAGGACTCTCCTCCCTCTGCGGGGCACGGGAGCCGAGCAGGCCAGGGAGCGGGGAACTGGTGGCCCAGGCCTCCACCGCCGCCGGGGGCCACCCGTCACGGGCGACAGACCGATCCCGCCGGGGGGGAGGGGCGCCGCACCTGTCCGGTGGGGGGGAGGGGCGCGGCCCCCGCCGGACCTTGGCCTTCCGCCGGACCTTGGCCTTCCGCCTGGCCCCGCAGTGACGAGGCCTTCCTCTGCCTCCCGCCCCTGGGTCCGGCCGCTGTCTGTCGGGTTACCCCCTTCCCCCGTGCCCCCCCGTGGGTAGCCAGGCCCGGCAGCTCCGGCCCTCCTTCCCATGGGTGGCTCGGGACCCGCTCTCCCGGCTGCAGGCCGAAAGGGGATACCGGGGGGACGAGCGGGAGTATTCCTGAGCTGTCCCGACGCTTGTGTGCGTTGCTCTGAGTTACTCTGCTTTCCCTGCGCTTGTCATCTTGTCCCCCCGTAGCAGAAAGTGAGGCTCCTGTACGGAGCACCTAACGCTGTGCTGCTCGCTGTCAGGCTTACAAGAGGAAAGCTTTTAGTTTCCCTTTAGCTGAACCAGCATCCTCGCATTTTTTAATATATTCAGTATATTTGTAAATACGATGGAAGGGGGGAAAGAAGCGTGCATGGTTTACTTTCTTCTCCCGTCACTAGTGTCCGAGTGCTTTCCCAGCACTCAAAATAGATATAAACTTATATTCGTCTTCCCTCATAGCCCAAAGGATAAATGTTGTCTGGATATTTGTGCAATAACTTCTAACCTACCTGTGTTCATCAAGATGTTTCTCGTAATCAGAAATTAACGTGTTAGCAGACAGGAAAAGCAGGATTTTCTTGGTGACAGGTTGTTTGTATGTGGCTGCCTTTCATCAGCAGCTTGGATAATTTCACAGTTCTGCAGACTGGGAATTCAGCCTCCTTGTCTCTTTGCGGGCTCTATGTAATTTCCCAGTTGAACCCATACATTTTCAGGACACGCAATTCAATTTTTCATTGAAAATGAGCTCTTGCAAAGAAAACGTGGTGAACGGCCCTCAAAAATGAATGTTGTAGCATTAGGCTGTTATTTTGCTGGCATAGTGTCAACAGAAACGCAGGAGCCTGTGGAAGTGAGTTTTCCCAGTACTTAAAAGTATATTTTACAGTTACTTGCAACATCTGCCTGCTTCTTTTTGCTTTGCTCCCTTTTTTTTTGGTTCCTGTTATATTTCCTTTTTTTGGTTGTTTTTTTTTAGGTTAAATCGCATATTTGCGCAACACGGCTGCTCGCAGAAGGACCGCCGCCCTGTGCCACACTTGGGAAACTATGAGAATGAGCAGGGAGAGTCGTTGTCTCTGAACTAGAATTAACCCCCCTGTGCCTCGCTGAGGACAGCGGCAGGAGTCGGACACGTGAATCAATGTTATCGGATGAGTTAGAATCCAAACCTGAGGTGAGCAATTACGAACTGGGTTTGGTTTCCAGGAACGTTTACGGGCAACACTTGGAAAAAGTTCAATGGGTTTACTCGGTTTGCTGCTTACGTATTAATTCTCAAAGTGTGTTCAGTGGCATCTTCCAATGCTTCCATGTTTTCATTTGAGTGGTAAAAGATTAAAGAATGTTGTGGGTTTTTTACCCTCCTTTGAAGTGTCAGCCAATACTCTTGCCTGCTCTCAGGTTGCGTTATTTTTTTCACTATTATAATGTTCTTTCTGTTACAAGAATAAAATAAATTACTGTATTGACTATTTCTTTCCCTCAAACCAAATTGACTTTACTCAGTTTTGGGGAGCCTGAGTTATTCTTTTAGCATCGGCCAGTTCTATTTTTCAAGCCCTTGTGTGTTTCCATTAAGCAGCTGGCAGAAGTGATAGGCAGCAGCACCGAGGGGATCCTGGTTGCTCAGGGTGAGGCTGCTGGGCCCTTCCCAAGCTCAGCCGGTAGCACAGCCAAGTGTGAATTGCAGTGATGTCAGTGTGTGTGCACACTGCGTGCACAGCTGGCCACAGACAGGTTAACGTGTACACAGGTAAAAACAAACAGCAAGAGCAACAAGAAGGTTTGTTAGTGGAATGTATTTATACCCTCATCACTCAACTCATGCATACTCACATTCACAGATGTTTTTGGTCTTTGCCAGGCCTAAAATCTTTCTGGTATCTGTGCCCAGACCCAGGGAATTTTAGCCAGTTTCTGGCTGGAATCTTTGTTTTTTCCAGACTGGTTGCCTCCTACTCCCACATTGGTCAATTAGAAGTTCACTAGACGTGCACTCACCAGGAGGGAGAATATTTAGGAATACGTTTAGTAAGTAGGTAGAAGGGACTGCGGTGATCAGGCATGGCAGTGTACTGGCCAGCAGCCAGCTAACATATCCTTAAAGTCTCTTCTTGCTGCTTTACTTCTGGTTCTTTCACCACTTACCCACCTTGATTTCTCCTTTGATCCTCCCCCAGAACGTAGTATGACAGGTTTTACACAATCTGCAGTCCCTGTTGCATCCGATAAGTTTGGTCTTTCCTGTTACCTGGGACAATTTTGTTTTCTTATCAGTCACAAAGGTTCTGGTTGAACCTCCTCAAGATTTCACTTCAGTGGTGGCACATTGATAGTGTCTGAGAAGTTCTGGTCTTTGTTACTTTCACCTGTAATTTGCTTGATTCAACTGCCTGCAGTTTGTTGAATTCAACACAGTTGTATCGGTGTGTTCAATTTATAACCTCTCCTGTTTCTTGCCTTTGTCTTTTAGACTGAATAGCCATTAGCCAGCTATCTGTACATTCCTCCACTTAAGAGTGCAGAGGACTGTATTGCTTCGTGTCCTTGCCTTTTTGAGTCTGAGCTTTACCTCTTCAGAAGGCAAAGGTCCTAGAGCAAAGGACTTAGTTCTGCTATGAAGTACCATTTGGGGAAGTTCACAAGTGTAAATACAGTCGCTGTTGTTAAGTCTTCTGTTTCTATCCCTCTTCAGTCTGTGTGTAATAGAGCAGGTATTTAAACTGGTACTCTAAAGGGAATGACGATTGCATGATGGTAATTTGTCACAGTCCAGGTGATGCAGTAACGTATTTGTTCCTTAGTGGAGCAGCCAATCCCATCATACTACCCAGGAAAAGTTGCAAACTAACAGTAGCTCTGCATGGTCTCAATGTGGGCTGCAAAAGGAGTTCCTGTTTTTCTGACTTTGTGGTTGATATCGTATAACTTCTCTTGTATTTTCTCCCAGCTCTGAATGATAAAGTGGGGGACTTTGTCACCTCAGTCTGTGAGTGGATGGATTCCCACAGATTATTTCTGGTAGCCAGGGATCAGGATAGTTGGAATGCTTGTTCCGTCCTTTCTCAAATAGAAGCTCTGAGTGGGCTTTGTATTTTCTCGACTTCAGTAAGGTATTTGTTCATTGGGCATGTTTACATAAGAATCCTATTTCCTCATAGCAGAGTTGCATTTCCTTCCAGCAAGCCCAGAAGAGAGTAGACCATTCTCAGCAGGAACAGGCCTGAAGCATGAAAGTGTTAGTGGTTGCAGAGGGCATCCTTTCCATAGATGCCCTCTCCTGAACCATGTTCTTCAGTATCGATCAAAGCTGGTTTATGCTACAAATTTGGATACGTTTGCATTGTAGATTACCAAATCTGTACATACCTCTTTCTGGTTCTGATTGTGAAAGCTCAGTGTTAAGTTAGTACTATTTTCTAATATTTAAATTTATTATATATCTTATTATGTATTTAATATTGTTTATTAATTTACTATATTAAATATTCATAATAATGTTAATCAAAGCACTATGGATGGATAGCATAAACTTCTTTGTTACTGCTTTTATCCCTAAAGAAGCCACCACTGTGAAAGTAAAAGTTTAATACTTGAGGTGAATCCTCCTTCCATAGGAAGTTACAAAGCTGCTTGGAGGCAGTTTGTAGGGGCAGATGGGTTGGCTTTTTTTTTCCCTGCCCCCAAAGATGGATTGCCAGCATTCCTCAGGGAACGGATAAAATCTGCATTTTGCATGCTTTAAGCCTTAAGGGTGATTTGTTACAATTGCAGATATTTAAAGCCATGTCCATCACATGTGCTTTCTGCTGCCTGGGGTAGCAGTAGCACAATTGAGTAAGGTACAACTTGGCATATAAATTGAACTGGCTATTGAAAAGGGGTTAGAGAGAGGTGTTTTAGCCTCTCCTTCCTCTCCTCATTAGTACCTCACAAGGCAAGGCTGAAGGAATTAATTCCCCACGGGTTCTATGGGAGGATGGCATCATGGTTTCCAGCTAACCAGCCTCCTGCCCTTCAACTCCAGCCCCTCCTTTCCCCTCCCCCTCTGCTAAATGTTCTTTTTGACCTCTTGATTTTGTAGTGATTCACGGGCTGTGTTTAGAATAGAAACAGTATCGATTGAAAACAGGGTCCCTGGTGCTCTGGGAGTCTTTATCTGTGCTGGGAGGAGAGATCTGAATATTAGTAGCTGGGCTGGGACCCCTGTCCCTTCCAGCCACCTCCATCTCAAAGCAAGCAGCTGCCTGACACTTCTTTGCTCTTGAATCATCTGATCAAAAAAGTCTGTGATGGGACACAAACATCATTTTTAGTACATACACTGCCTCCATTACTTACAGGATTTTCAGAGTTACGTGGTGCTTCAGCAGAAGAGTAAAAGGGAGAGTGTACTCAAAGTGGTACAGCAGAGCCAGAAAGCAAATTATTCATAGCAAGATGCAGCTGAACTTTACTCATTTTGTCCCTCGAAGTCTTATAGGTTCTCTCAGTGTGACTTACATCTGGCTCCTAAAGTTGTGAGTCTCTAACTAGGGGATGTCATCCATTGCAATTAATATTACAATTTGTTTCCAATTCCAAGGGATATCTTGGCTATGCAGTAAAGCCACTTTATACCTCTTATAATTCCTTCTGTGTTCTGTTAATATTCTGTACATTGTTTCCCTAACTATTCCTATTCAGATGCTCCAAGATGTACTGTCTGCTTGGTTACAAATTGTAGTATTTTGGCCATAGGTGTGAAGGATCAGTCCCCTCCTTGCACAGGGATTCTATACACCCCATCTCAGGAATACCTACAGCCCCTCTGGATCCTGGTTGTCATGCTAGATATTATGTGGTTATGAGATCTGAGAAACTGTAGCATCCAAGAGATTCCTCCCTTCCTGGTCCTTAAGATAAGAGACCACTGGATGGTTCCCAGGTGCAAACAGAAGGCTGAGGCTCAGCCTGAGCTGCAAATATGCGCCCATTCATATGCTGACAGTACAGATGTGTGCGGCTGTAAACACTAACACATGGCAGGGCAGTACCTTTACAGGCACCCACAAACACGAGTGGCATTCACTTGGAATGGGAAGACCACAAATAGCCCAATTACCTACTCACCAGGTACTTAGGTTTGACATTTGCTAGCATATTGCATCATAAGTGTTCCCTCTCTCAGCTGATGTGCATACTTGCAATCACGGATCTGTCCAGTCTCTGCCAAACCTTGAGACCTCCAGGCTCTTTAATCCAGCCTCTGGCCTGGATTCTGAGTTTCCAGATTGTGGTTTTGTCCTGTTTCCAGGCTAGTCCAGCTTGACGTTAACTAGATGAACGTACTCGGAAACTATTTAGGAGCAAACAGCATTTGAGAAGATGGAGTAGGCTTCAGTGAGGAGGCAGAGCAGTGTACTGACCTGCAGCCTGCTAACTGCTGATGCGGTCAACCCACATTATCCCCCACCCTACTTCCTGTTCCTTATGGTTTTCCTCTCCTATCCACCTTGATCCCTCCCTTTCCTTGCCTTTGATCCTTCCCTTAAGTATCCATAAGTTTTTCACGTTCCCATAGCCTCCTCTTAAGACACCTTAATAATAAGATTTACCTGGTCCCAGAATGTGCCCCATATCCCATAAGAAGTTTGCTCTTTGCCTGTGAGGTATGTTGTTGTAACCTAGGATAACATTCCTTGCTTTTACAAAGTTTCTGGTCAAATTTCTTCAAGGTCACACTCGAGTCCTCCATTCAGTGGCCCATCCATCAGCGTCCCAGGAGTTCTGGTCTTTGTTACTCTCTTTTATCTGCAGTTTGTTAGAGTTTGTGTATCTGCACATTTAATTTATCACTTCTCCTCTTCTTAGTCTGGCTATTCTGCTAAATAGCCAATTACTGGATATCCCTGTAATTTTCAATTTGCTTTCAGCCGAAAGAAAATAAAGCAAATTAAAAGAAACATAAGAAGGCAGCACAGTCTTTTGTAACTAGTTTTCCCCCTACACACACATTCTGGTTTCTGTAGTTGTCACAAAGGTATTAAATGGTTTTGAACAGGAAATAAGGTTTCTGAAAATGTGTACTTGTCAAGATAAAACTGTCACATGAAAAATTCTATTTTCTCTGAATTATTTGATGTAGAGTAGGGAGGGGTTTATTTGGTGATTGCTTGGCTTTATTGGAAGGGTTGGGGTTTTTATTCCACATGTTAACAATGAGCATGATTCTGATGCTTTGGTTCTTTTGCCTTCTTTTAATTCTCTGTACCAGCTTGTTATTACTTTACAAAGAAAAAGAAAAGTATCTTATTTTCTTTTGATCGTGGCTGCTGCATTTTGCTTTTCCCTGGTGGCTGAACGTTGCTGTGTGGAAGTGGAGAGTTTGCAGCAAAGCTTTCCTATGTAGGGGGAAAGTTTTTTTTCTAAGGCTTGCTGTACAAAAATGGAAGAGTTCATAAAATAGGTGTTTTCTGGTGGAGTAGGGATGATGAACAGCTTCTAAATGAAAGACAATCCAGTAATTTAGAACCATCTTGCTGCTCACATTTTTAGTCCAACTTCTTTATTCTGATTGCCTTGCTCTGTTATTCCTAACTCCCTTTTCTTTTTCCCCCCTCTTTCTCCTTTTTTTTTTTTAAAATCTTAAATTAGAGTGCATTGCCTTGCGGGAATGACTGTCTTATATTGCCTATGTATTTGGTTTTTGACAACATAAAAATAGTTTCCTCATCTGACTGGGTACCCTGGATAGTCCTGTAATACACCTAAGAGGTAAAACTGCTAACTTTTCAAACTGCAGTCTGGCTTGTGGCCTAGTTCTAGTGGCATATTGCTATTTGAATGACTTAAGTCTTAAATTTTTACCTCTGTAGTTGTCAGTGATGGGGGGCTGCTGGGTGAGCGAGGGTGAACTGGGAGCCAGCAGTGTCTTCACTGACCAGGGCATGGTCCTGTAGCAGCTGAGCATGGCAGGCAGAGATGGGTGGTTCAAACAGGGTCCATCCACAGCCCTGAACAAGGCAAAGTGATGAACCAGGGTCTATCCAGAGTCCACTTGGAAGCAGCTGGAGACACTGATGCTGAAAAATTCTGAGGCTCATCCAGGGGACAGGGCTTGAGACAGATAAACCTACAATGCAGCTCTGAAAGGGACTAGGGAGCACAGGCAGGGCCTCCTGGGGGGATGGAGAGCAGGTGAGACCTACTCAAGGCAATCGAGGCTTGAGGGCTGTGACAGCAGTAAGTCTTCAAGGTAAAACTGTGTGAGGGAGTGTCAGTATTTCCAGTATTTTCATGAAAGGAAATAAGCAGAGAGAAATCAGAGCCCAAACTATTAAGTTCTCTTTGCAGTTTCTTTGAATTCCTGAACTTGGTCCTGGTGTAGGAGAGGCTCAGAAGGCTGGTATCTGCTATGGAAGCAGTTTGGAACTGGGTACCAGTGGTTCTGAGAACTAAATACCAAGACTATCACAACATATACAGTAAGAATAAATTTTTTGGTGACTGTTGGGTTTTGATGGCAAATACACCATGGGAGTGTCATGCTTTTTTACTCTGTTTCTTTTGACACCGATGAACACCTCACTGCACAGACAGTTCTGTCTGGACTCCGTGTGAACGTGTGCTAAAATGTGTCGCAATGGGGGTAGTAGCTTTTTGATAACTGCCTTGTACCGTTTCCTTCTAAACGCCAAAGATAAAGGGAGTTTGTTGCCTCCAGTTGTTTGCTGGGCAGCAGCAAAATGCAGGATCTTTATGTCAAGGAGTTTCCTAGAGATAAGAAACAGGGACTTGAGGGTTAAGTTTTTGGTTTATTGTTATTTCCCGTATTTCTTTCTTCTGTGTTTTTCAAAATATTTTGAGAATGTGGATACAGAAGTAAGTCTGTTTAACAGAACTTATTCGATAATTTAACAGAACCATTTATTTAATGGATCCTATATATGGGTTTTGAGGAGTGTTTTCTCTGATGTGTGGAGTATGTGTCTGAGTCTGTTACAGCTGACCCCTTTCTGTCTTTCTGGTCTCCAGAAGTTTAATTTCATGCAGGGGAGGGATCTGAGACCATGTTTGTTTAAAAACTTGTGGAGTTCACCCAAGAATTAGTTCCGTCCCTTGCAAAAGTTGGGCTGTTACCGTGTCACGCCCAGCAGCACTTCCTTTGATAAAGGAGAATATTTTAGTATGGGCTGCTCTGACACTGGTAAGGGGAAAAAGAGAATCTCATTTCAGGGTCTGTGTCTTGGAGGTAAAGTGGGGTCCAGGATATACCCAGTAGTCTGACAAAAGCGTGAAGTGTTGAGATGCTGTGTTGTCAGTGGGACAGAATAAGTAAACAAGGCACATGCTTTGCTGCTCTGAACCTGGTGAAACATGGGAAGACTTTCGGGAGCGAGGAAGGGCATTTCTGTGACTTCCAGTTCCTTTTCAAACGTCAAGTTCCTTTTTTATAAATGAAGATTTTTAGGAGTTAGCCAGAAGCAATTTTTGCATTGCGAGAGCTGAGTGATATTAAGGATCCCTCAATCTGCTGGACTGAGTCACCCAGGCATCTCACTTCCTGGGCCCATCAAGATGAGAGTCACTCCCTATCTCTGACCTTAGATCCAACCACTAGCAGGGTTTAGGACAATTTTCAAATAGGTGAACACACACACACTCTGTACGAGCGTAACTGGTGTCAAACAGATGAACACAGGTAGGACACTTAGAGCTTTACCCACATAAACACAGGCAGCACAAAGCACCTGATTCTCTTTCCAAGGGCTGGTGCCTAATATATAAATTATTAAATAAACCTTCCTGGGTTTCTCCAGGATATGTCCCCACACCTCTGGTTCTGCTTGCCAACTGGTCTGGCTTGGAGTTCCGTAGCGTGTGACACACACACGTGCTCTACAGAGCGTGATCACACAGGAAATAGAAATGGAGTTTAATAAGAAGACATGACAGACTGCAATGGTTAGGCAGTGCTAGACAACAGCGTTGACTAACTTCCTGCTTATATGTAATGGACCTCTTTTGTTCCACCACCTCCATTTTCCAGTGTTTGTTCTGCCCTTGATTCCACCTTGATTCCTTCCTTTTCCTGCCTTTGGTCTTTCCCTTCAACAATGCTTAATAAATACCATACAATCCCCCAGATCTCTCCCGGAGTCCTCCCCAGGGAATGCAACCCGTCTAAGTCCAGTACCTCCTTATGCAATAGCCACCCCTTTTTGGCATAGATTTCTGGAGAGTTTCTTCTGTTGAATCCCCTCAGTGGGCGAGTTTCACACTAAGGACTAAGCTTTAATTGTCCATCTCTGATGGGTTTAAGGAATGGCTGATTTGGATGGATAAGGCTGGCTGTGTTCTCCCTCTTGTCATCCCAGCCTTGTTCCTCTGATCATTATCTGCCTATTTTGAAGAGCCATTAGCTGGACATCTTTGCAACTAGTCTTTTGCTGGCTTTTTTTTTTTTTTAATTTAAAAAAGGCCAGCTTTCAGACAAGTATTTAAAACAACAATTTAAAAAATTTCTGTACTTAAAGCTGAGTGTGGAAAACAAATACTCGCAGAGTTAGAGCACAGTAAAGTATCAAGTGGTAATAGATGATTTAAAAAGGAGAACATGCCTTAAAACATGGTATGTATTGATATAATGTATCTTGGTAAAAGCTTAATTAAAAAGAAGTAAAGCCTAAGTAGCTTTCAGAGTGTCTTGCAAAGATCCAGAGCTGTTTCTTGCACCTTAAAGAAAGGGTGACAAATAAAAACAATTCCTTCTTTGTCATTAATGTAAACTGAAAACTTCCATTTGCTTTGATGTGTGTTCCTGGGGTTATAATCAGTGTCTGTAGAAGGCAGTAGTGGGTAATGGACTGGGTTTAGTACCTTTTGAAATGATTGGTGCTGCTCTTGACCTAATCTGCAGTATCTTTTTTCAGCTGCTGGTTCAGTTTGTTCAGAATACTTCTATTCCTCTGGGGCAAGGGCTGGTGGAGTCGGAGCCAAAAGACATCACCTGTCTTTCTCTCCTTCCTGTTACTGAGACCTCAGAATGCAACAGACTCATGTTGCCAGGTAAAATCTACGCAGCAGATCTTTGCAAGTGTGCCCTTCCTACAGCTGCCTCACTGCACCACTGCGGCGCGCTGCCTCTTCTGATGAGGCATTCCAGGGACGGGGGAACAAATTCGGAAGGGTGACTGAAATTTTCCTCATTTAGCAGTCAAGTTTGACTAGTTAGAAAATCCCTTCCTCCAATCTCCATCAAGGTTGATTTTTTTCCTAGAAAAATAACTTCCTAAGTATCTTTCAGTCGTGGTATATTTATACTTTTGTTTACTCTGGTTTTGCTTTCTTCTCTAGATGATGAGAGAGATCTCACTTCTCCAAGTCACACTAATTCTTCCAAAGATGTTTCTTCATCTGCTGTCTTGAGAAGTCTCCAGGTAAACGTGGGCCCTGATGGAGAGGAAACAAGGGTGCAGAATGTACAGAAACCATCAGAACTTCTGTCAACTCCAGAGACTTCCAGTTTATTGCAAGACCTCCAGCCCAGTGACAGCACTTCATTTATTCTTCTCAACCTAACAAGAGCAGGTAATTCTCCTTCTGTTTGTCATCTGGCTGGGTGAAAATGCAGGAGATACAAGTACAAGTACAAAATGCAGGAGATACAAGTACAACTGTCCCTGCTGTTTATGAATGGCAAAGATCATAAAATTTGCTGGGCATTATTGGATGTTTCAGGAACATCTAATCATCAACAGCTTCCTACAATGCAGAGGTCAGTGAAGACTTTTTCAGCACAGCTATTGCCTCTATGCCACGAACACTAGCCTCTGGGAAGCAAAAGAAATTCCCCTCTAACACTGTCCTCCTGTTTCATGAAGTTTTCTTCTTTTGTAGGGCTTGGGTCTCCAGCAGAGCACTTGGTGTTTGTTCAAGATGAAGCAGAAGATTCTGGGAATGACTTTCTCTCTCATGATAGCACAGACAGCAGCACCCCATGGTTCCTACGAGTCCAGGAACTGGCCCATGATAGTTTAATTGCTGCCACTCGGGCACAGCTCGCTAAGAATGCCAAAGCAAGCAATAATGGTAGGAAATCCCCAGCTTCTGCCTCAAAAGTTGAATGTTCTGTGCAAGGCCTCTGCTTTTGGCTTGTTTCTTCCTCTTTCGCTCTCACTTGCTTTACATCTGTTCTGACGTGTCTTCAAATCATCAGTGACAGAATTAAACAGAACAATCATGTCGTTTTTTCTGCAATATAAATGGGTCCCTCAGTTTTTCTTGGGGAAAGCATTTTCTTGGGTGGAGCAAGCAGTTCCATTGTAGTCTGCCTGTTCTCTGGTACATGGAAAGAGTATCTTCTTTCTGACTGCAGCTGATTGTATTTCAACTTTCGTTTTCATTTTCAAGTGTCTATTTTTAATGCATGCTGTAATTGATACTTTCTTAGCTCCACTGGGCTTGGAGATCAGCTTTCTGGAGAATTTGATTTAGGGACGTGCTTGGTGACTTAATTCTTTTAATAAATAATTGCAGTATCTCTTTTTTTTAGCATTTAAAAAATAGTTCTCATGGCTGATATTTAAAATTGGTTGGTTGATATTGATATAGGAACCATTTTTACAATTTTGATGCATTGGCTTTCTGTTCTTCTTGTGACAAACCTCACGTGGGAGGAGCTGATGTGATACAGGTAGTTTATGGGCTTTGTAAGGTTTGCTAATTTGTGCCTGATCCCTGTTCCGGGCAAGGCAGCAGCATGTAGGACATAGTAAACAAGTAGCCAAGCATATACATGCTTTACAGTCCTGTGTCACATCTGATGCTGGTTTTATGCATTAAATTTGACACATAGTAATCTGTATCTTTTTTAAGACGTTTCTGGGCTTTTTCTTCCAGGTGAAAATGTTCATCTTTGCTCAGGAGATGGGCAGCCAAAAGACTCTAGCCCCATTCCTCATTTATCTCGCGTGGAAAGGAAGCTGAAGTGCACAGTTGAGGGCTGCGATCGGACGTTTGTCTGGCCAGCTCACTTCAAGTATCATCTGAAAACACACCGGTGAGCAGAGTAAAGCTACATGTTGCCATGACTTTGGAAAACTGCTCTGTATTTGGGATGGCATTAGTTTCTTACCATACCTGGTATTATGCTTAGAAATACTAGGCCTGTTGTTTGCTGCAGGTCATTTGTGTTGAAATGCTTTGACTAGATGTAGATTATTTTTTGCAAGTCCTTGTTAGTGTTCAGTTTAGAATAATTGGATTTTAACGGGTGCTCAGTAAAGAGCATGGGTGTGACTTCCATGGTGTGGTGAACGTTTGAACTTACAGGGTGCTATTGTATTTTTATATCACTTTGAACAAAGTTGCTTGCTCTAGAAAACGACCCTAATCTTTTTTTGATAAGAAATGGACAGTCTCTAAGGTAAATTGTAGATGAGAAGCTTAAAGACTGGGAAGGACTCAAGCAGACAGGAACCCATCCTCTTGCCCTGAGACAGGACCAGTGGTAATCAACATATGTTATATGTGCACATACAGTCATTTTTGTTCCTGCAGTGACTGAATTTCCACAATGTTCCCATATAGCCTGTTGCTTTACTTGATCATTCTGGGTAGGGATTAGGCGAGGAAATATGATGAAAAGGTATGACCTGAACAGATTCTTCCACTGGACCATCCAGACTCTAGTTCCTTAGGACTTGGGTCACTCACTCGGGTTGAGTCTGTTTTCTGATGTAATTAATTTTGGTTTAAATGGTTCTGTATTTTTATTTAACATAAAATAAAATAAAACTGAGTGTTCATGAAAAACACATTTCAGTAGCCAGTAATGAAACAGTCGCTTTGTTGCTTTTCAGGAATGACCGCTCCTTCACCTGCCCAGCAGAAGGCTGTGGAAAGAGTTTCTACGTCTTGCAGAGGCTGAAGGTGCACATGAGAACTCACAATGGTGAAAAACCCTTTGTGTGCACGGAGCTGGGCTGTGGGAAGCAGTTCACAACAGCTGGGAATCTGAAGAACCATCTACGAATTCACACTGGTGTGTTTTAGACCTCAGTATTTGTGGTCTGCAGAGGGTGGGGTCTTTACTGAGGAGTAAACCACTTCCTCCTCTGTCATCAAACTTTTGAGAGTATTATGTTTATCTCTGCCCTTCGTTAATGTTCCTTTCCTATCGATTTACATGGATCTATAGATCAAATTAATCAACTGCTTACCTTCTTTACTAGCCTGTGTAATTCTGCACAGGTTTCACCCTTCCAGTACTACATGAGGATGCTGTACTCTGCTCACACCCACACTCTGAAGACTCCCTTCCCTCCTCAAGTTGTTTGATGGAGGGAAGGGTTTGTGTTGTCTTGGGCAGGATCTGTGCTCCTCACAAGGGAATAGTTAGTGAGCACAGCTGCTCTAATTGTGTTTATAAAGAAGTTATTTTAAATTCCTGCAAGGCACAATAGCTCCATGCTCCAGTGCGGAGTCCTGGTGGACCCAGTTGTAGCCATACTGACACCTGGCTGAATCTGACCAGCTTATGTTACCTGTGCTGCTTGGGAGATACAGGGAGGTGAGGAATCAGTAGCAAAAACGCAGTAGCAAAGTCTAGTAGGAAAAGGCAATAATTAGAAGGCAGCATTTTGGCATGCAAACTGCTCTGTTTGTGCTAGGGCTAATTTGGGATGTTACCATATGCTGGAGCCTGTGTACTCTTAACTCATGCTCAGCTTTTCATATTAAATAAAACAAGAACCTTTATTTCATAGGGCTGTATTTTATACATGGTTTGTTTATGCTGTCTCCTCTGGAGAATTTGATCCTGCCTTGTCAATATTTTTATGAATCGGTGTAACAACCAGTCTTGGCAACTGCATAAAGTACTTTAGGTGGTTTTATCCTAGAAAGTAGTTTGAGTGAGGCACATAAGTTACTGCTGAAATGATTGGCTATTTCACAGTTAGCAAAATTCATAGTGAATATTCTGGTGATCTTACTGGGTTGTCTTTTTTAAGACTCGGAGTTATCGCACCACTTAAACCAATGACCCAGTTCAAGAGTCTCAGAGTATTGCTGGAGCTTCCCTGATGGCCCAGGAAGGTAGCACTGCGTTACATCTGGTTGACCTTTCCAAATAACCTTCAAGATAACGACTTGTGAGAGCACAAGGCCTCTCTAGTCAAATGAAATGGCAGATTACGTGGGCTGCCAGCAGCTCTTTATGCCTTCTGCCTTGCACATGGGGAAAAAGGCTGCTAGTTTAAAGTGCACTCTATCTAGAACACACAGTTTGGGAGCAGATGTTGGGATGTAGTGAAAAATTACAGATAGCAATAATACAATTTTGAATGTGTAGTAACAGTAGCCATAGATTTTACAGTTTTCTTTTGCACTTAGAGCTCCCAGCCAAGGCACAGGTAAAGCTGACACGTGCACAGTCCTCCATGATGCAGTGAGTGTTCTGCAGCCTCTGCAGGAGTCAGTAATAACCTTCTGAACTGTAAATTGATCATTTGCAATTAAGTGTTTGATCAGACCAGAGGTGGTGTAAAACTGCAGGCGTAAATAGATCTAGGGTTTCTTACAGATGGAACTGTGTGCTGTTATTTTTGTCAGTGGTACTTTTTCTTCCTTCTTTTCAAATTTGAAATATTTATAACAAGCCAGAAGGTACAATCAGTGTTGGAGAATCTGCTACCCATTTCAGCTTTGTAACCCCAATCCCTGTTCAGCCTTGAATGCTATAGCGGGTAGGAAGCTGAGAAATGAGCTGTAGGGAATGGATTTCTAAAGGCAAAATCACAGTAGAAACCATTTTAAAAACGAGTTTACTCTGAAAGAACTGTGTGGATGTGAGACAATAAAAAAGGTAAAATAGCTTGCTCAATTCCTGAGGACTTGCTGTTAGTCTGATACAGTAGGGTAGTTAAAGACTTGGAATCATAGTGCTAAACATGTTACATGGGGTTCTTTAGTGGGATGTCACAGGCAAAAGTTACCTCTAGTTTAATGCAAGGCTTCATTAAGAGGCTGTTTAGAACAAATTAATTATATTGCACTGCATTAGTGTCATCACCTCCCAATTTCTCATCGTTTAGACAACTACAAAAATAGCTGTGGAGGTATATAAAAATAACAACATTCAGCCTATGAGAACAAATTGTGCTTTGAGTTACTGTTCCTCCACACATTAATATAAGTGACTGGCACATTTCTCACGGGGTTGCTGAATTCTGCCGGATCTGAAATGATGTATAGAATCTGTTAGGAAGGATAATGGGATTTTTGGCACTGAGAGGCAGAAAGGGAGCAGGATCCTGCAAGTGTGTGAAGCAGAGAGCTGGTTGTAAGAATTGCATCTAGAGATACATCATAGTCCAGGCACTTTTATAGTACTCTTTTGGTA
This sequence comes from Jacana jacana, assembly GCA_013400555.1. Taxonomy (NCBI): domain Eukaryota; kingdom Metazoa; phylum Chordata; class Aves; order Charadriiformes; family Jacanidae; genus Jacana; species Jacana jacana. Next base: position 366,661 of record VZTM01000864.1, on the reverse strand, counting down.
TTTATATACTTAGAAGAGCTATTTAGAAACAGTGGACCCTTGCTTCACTTTCAGTGAACAATGATTTAAGGATATTTCAGAAACAATGTCAGTTTCCTCTTGAAAGCTGCTGAAGAGAGTGCTTCAAAAGCCTTAGGAAGCAATTTCCATTGAACTTTGTTGCTTATAAGGCCAAAAGGGAGGATGGGGTAGAGATCTCCAGGCTGTTCTCTGGGATGTGGACAATCAGATCAAGTTGTGATCCCAAGATGTAAGGACTTGCTTTTCCCTTGTAGGGGAAAAACCCTTTCTGTGTGAGGCACAGGGATGTGGTCGCTCCTTTGCCGAGTACTCCAGCCTTCGGAAACATTTGGTTGTCCACTCAGGTAAGAGTCTTCATCTGACATTCTGTGACCTATCTGAGAAAAGATCTTTATTCTAGGACTTTGATTTCCTTTCTGTAAGAAAAATCCCCTGGTTTCTACGGGACTTCTGGTCATAGTGTTTCACTACTTCCTTTTTGGCACCTGGAGCCTGTATACTGTAATCCTTCCTCTTCGTTCTGTTTCTCTATTTGATGTTTCTAAGTTCAAATTACATTTATAAAGTTTATTTTTTGAATTGTTTCTAAAATGTCATGAAGTTGGATATGTGTTTCATAGCTGCCATTTTCTTATTTAAAAGAGAGAATCTGGCTCCTCTATATATTTATCAAAGCCATTCAAATCTGGAATTTCTCCTGAGTGGGTTTCTGCCATAGGTACAGTTTTCCTTTTTTAACACTCTGTACTTGTAATTGGGCAAAATATTAGATGGAAATGTATTTCATGGGTGTTTTGAAGCTTCTGCCTTCTGTTTTGATCAATTGATCTTAACTATCATGAGCACGTTATAAATCTGGCTTGTTTGGGGAAAGGGAGATTTTACTGGGGTAGTAACTTCTGGGACCGCTCTAGTTCTCCATGTTTGTTCTTCCCTGCCCCCTCGGCTTCCACACGATTGAGCTTGCACACATGGGCACCATACAGCACATATGGACACCGTACACGTTGTACTGTGAAAATGATGGAGCACTCTGTAAAACAGCAGTCCTTTCACAGCGACGAGCCACCAGCCAGTCTCTGCTCAGTAACGCAAACCAGGTGCTGCAATTGTTGTGTGTCCATGTCACTGCCTCAGAAACTCTCTCATGTATCAGGGGATCCTATATACATTGAAGACTTTATGTTACTTTTCAGACTTGAGATTTCCAACAGCTGGCAATTCTGATTCCTAAAATTCTATTCTGGAAGCTTAATGTTTTCCAGGAAATAGCAATATTTTTCTTATTTTTGTTTGTTTTTTTCGCTGATAGCACCAGTGGTGTCAATGGCCATTTCAAAACAGTGTTACTTGCTTCTGGTTGATGAGGTCTTTATTCTCAGCTTGGTAATTCTTGGGATATTTATCCCCCCTTCTACTCCAAGGAGTGAAGCCTCACCAGTGCCAAATTTGTGGGAAGACATTTTCCCAGAGCGGTAGCAGAAACGTGCATATGAGGAAACACCACTCCCGAATTGGAACATCTGGCAGCAGAGAGCGAGAACAGCCAGGTAAGAAAGGGAGGGCACTCTCTGTGGAGGAGAAGTGCAGGAAGGACTTTAGCAGATGGTCCAAGAGAAGGGATGGTGTTTGTCCTGAAAACATGAGACCACAAGCCACTAAGGAATAAAAGACTGTTCCTCTTGTAGATGAGGATGGATTGTTCACCCTCCCCTTTTCTAGCATAGAAGACAAAAGTATTTCTGCATTGTGGTCAAGGGGCAGGGTAGGTTTATTGTTTTCAAAATTAATATGAATCTAGCATATTTTTGAACATGCAATTTGTGCCCTTTGTAATGTATTCTTGTTATAAGCAGCCTGGGTTTTTTTATGCAATGTGAATCCTTTAAGGAGAAAGCCGAGTCTGTGTGAGATCCTGCCATCCTAAGGCTCCAAACAGTAAATATAGGCATTACCCTCTGTTGGAGCGCAGAACAGCTAAAGAGCAGGAGCAGATAAAGTAGGTGTCTAGGGAAGAAGTTACTGCGGCTTGGAGAGGGGAAGGGATTGAATCTCATACTACAGTATCATTGCATTTGGTTGGTTTTTTGTTGGTTTCCCCCCCCATAACAGAGTCACTGATGGGCAGCAGTTTGCTGGAAGAATCTACAGTGCATAGTAAGAATCTCATCTCCATGAACTCTCAGCCCAGCCTGGGTGTTGAGTCCCTGCACCTGCCGGACACTGAGTCTATTATGGGAGTAGAGGAGGGTGAGACCAGCTGCTCTTTTTTCCGCCCCCTGATTTGCGGTGACTGAAGCGGGATCCGTCGTTTCTCCTAGTGGCTCACCGTGCCGCAGTGGGATGCGTGAGCATCGCTTTAACTGTGCACAGAGCAGGTGGGTAGATGGAGAATGGGGCCAACTGGAGTTGGAGACGACCTACTGGACCAAGTTTCTCTCTTGCAGAGGTTAAAAGGTGAAGTCTGCTGCTTAGGTGTCATTTAGCCCATGTCGTGGAACACCATCTCAAAACAGTTTATGCAGTCCATTCTCCTAAAGCCTAAAGCACTTGTTTTGCTGGAGCACCCAGGGGCTCCAGCTGAGGACCAGGACCTCATTGTGCCAGGTACTGTTACAAACATTTGGCATCTCGAGCAACAGGCCTTCCTCCATCCTTTACCTTCAGAGACTCTATTCTAATACATCTCACTGTCAGAAGCTGACTTACTATCTGAAATAAATGTACTACTTGGTATCATTTAATGACATTGACTGTGTTCTCTTCCTGCCTTCCCCAGTCACTTTTTCCTCCAAAAGTTTTTTTTGGTCTATCAAGCTCCCTAAATGAGTCTACCATGGAGATGTTTTGAATTTCAGTTAACTTAAAAGACTTTGTTCAGAGTTAGCATTACTAGGACTGCAGAGTTTAGCTAAGATACTGTGCACCTATATTGTCTTCTGTGTGAAGGGAATGCACTGAGCTGAATGTACAGGTAGTGCAGTGCTGCTGTCACTAAAGGTATTGCAATGTGGAGGTTCTTGCAGGAGCTCCACCAGGTCCAGTACTTGTGAATCGGGATCTGATGTCAGTGGTAGAACCATAGAATAATCTGGGTTAGAAGGGACCTTTAAAAGTCATCTAGTCCAATCCCCCTGCAACGAACAGGGACATCTAGATCAGGTTGCTCAGAGCCCTGTCCAACCTGACCTTGAACATTTCCAGGGATGTGGCATCCACCACCTCTCTGGGCAATCTTTGCCACTGTTTCACCACCCTCATTGTAAAAAATTTCTTCACATCTAGTCTAAATCTACCCTCTCTTAGTTTAAAGCCGTTACCCCTTGTCCTCTTGCAACAGACCCTGCTAAAAGTCTGTCCCCATCATTCTAATCAGCCCCATTTAGGAACTGAAAGGCCACCATCAGGTCTCCCTGCAGCCTTCTCTTCTCCAGGCTGAACACTCCAACTCTCTCAGGCTGTCCTCACAAGAGACAGCCTTCCATTTTTGTGGCCCTCCTCTGGATGCACTCCCAACAGCTCTGTGTCCTTCCTGTGCTGAAGGCTCCAGAGCTGGATGTAGTACTCCAGGTGGGGTCTCACCAGAGCAGAGGGGTGGAATCATCTCCCTTGACTTTCTAGCCATGCTTTTTTTGATGCAGCCCAGGATACAGTTGGCTTTCTGGGCTGTCAGTGCATATTGTTGACTCATGTCCAGCTTTTTCATTCACTGGTACCCCCAAGACCCAGACTGAGGACTGTTCTCAATCCCTTCATCCCCCAGCCTGTATTGATACCAAGGGTTGCCCCAACCCAGGTGTAGGACCTTGCACTTGGCCTTGTTGAACCTCATGAGGTCCACACAGGCCCACCTCTCAACGTTGTCCAGGTCCTCCAGGTGTGTCAACCACACTACTTGGCTTGGTGTCATCTGCAAACGTGCTGGGGAGCACTCGATGCCTTTAGGTCACTGACGAAGACATTAATCAGTACAGACACCAATATGGACCCCATTTGTCACCAATCTGCATCTGGACATTGAGCCAGATGTTGACCCTTACCCTCTGGGTGTGACCATCCAATCAATTCCTCACCCACTGAACAGTCCACACATCAAATCCTTCTCTCTCCATTTTAGAGTGAAGGATGTTGTGGGGGACTGTGTCAAAGATCTTACAGAAATACACACAGATGACTTCGGTAGCTCTTCCCTTGTCCACTGATGGAGGCACTCCATCACAGAAGACCACTAGGCTGTGGTTTGGCTACCATCTCACCACTTGATGGGAGATGCTCTCATGAGATATCTTCTTTGGTACAGTATTCTTACAGGGTAGCTGAACAGGATGCAATTCTTTTAACTAAAATTAAAATATTTTCATAAAATACAGCATTACGGATCGAAAGTGGAAATAACTCATTTCCATTCCATTTTTGAGATATAGTGAGAGATTACAACTCTCTTTCAGGATTGCAGGAATGTAGTCCTACTTACAGAGCACCACTTTGTTTAGCAAGAAGGAGAGGTGCCAGTGGGTTGCAGTTACTTAGCTTGATGCTTTTACTTTAAATCACCCTTTCAGCCATTTCTGGTTAGGGACCAATATTAAGAGTTGGATTTATCTGTTGCTGCATTCATGGATGTCACCTTAGTATTTGTTAAAGGGATATGGAGCAATGCCATGTATTGATTTAAAGTCAAGCCTTTGTTCCTCCTTTCTTAAGGTTTCCCTGACACTTCACAAACCTGGGAGTTTCTTTTTTCCAGCATCATCAAGTAGTAGTATGGAAAATAGCAACAAATATTAGTAAATACCCCTTAAAACATTCATCTTAAAATTTCATTTCTCCTGCCCCAAATACACCTGTCCAACCCAATGGACTTTAGACAGCGGACTTGGAGCGGGGAAGAGATCTTCCTTCCTTCCTTCCTCTTTCGGTGCAACGAGGCACGGCGACGCTATGATTACATCACTGCTCTTCCAGGCGGTACACTCAGCAGATCCATTGTGTAGAAAGCTCTTCAACTGGGAAAGGAGGGAAAATGGAAGAATATAAACCTAAACTTCCATGTGTTGAAGATTCTCTGGGTCAGGAAGGAGGACGGCAGCAACCCGACGCATCGGGCTGTGTATCCACATGAGCTGATCCCCGTGGAAGGGTAACACAGCCCGAAACCCTGGGGCCAGAAGGTCTTGGATCTGGTACTTTGTGATGATGAGAAACGTCACGGTCTTGGTTTAACACCTTTATCTAATGTGGTGGCTTTTATGGGTTTTTACTGATTGGATGATGAGGTTTTGTTGTTACAGCGTAAAGAGACTGAGGTAGTGAAGATGAAGGGACACAGCTTCCATTTAAAAAGTGAGGAAAAGAGGAGTTATAAAGAAATTGGACAATGCAGAAACATTGATAGCCATGTAAAAATCTTTTAATCTCAAAGTGCTTTGATATCATAATGCTCAGAAAACATTCCAGGGGGTGGTGTGTTTTTGAGATCATTACTGGAAGGTACAGGAAGAGACCACTGCTGTGTGAACTAGCTACCGTTTCAGATGCACCAGGCATTTGAGTGCAGCATGCAGGGAACATCCAGTCTTTCTTCCACCACAGTCCATCTTGGATAAGATGTTAGAACAGTTTCCAATAATGCAATATGGGAGATGTTTTCAGACAGGAAGACTATTACATCTTCCTAATGGAAAGGGGGAGCAGAGCTGGTAATGACTGAATGAAGAGTTAACACCAGAAGAAGGACTTCCCTCTGAGTCTTCTCCCAAGGTAGGTCAAATCTTGCTGGTTTGGTTTGGTTTTAATTTAATACCTCGTTTAAAATCATTCTGCCACATAGATGTGTAAACCAAGGTTTAGCACCCTGAAAAGCCTTCTCCCCTTTCTTTGTGCTTCTGTGGCAGGAACACAAGGAGCTGACACTAGAGGATGCACCTCTTCGATCTCTCACATCTACTTTTGTCCAAAGACAGTGCTTCAATCTTTTTAACTTATTTTGTTGCCCGTTAAAGAAGGGGAAGTGGCTCACACAGGAAACACTTGTGAAGAGTAAGGGAGGCTGCAGGCTTTGCTGGGTTGGACAAAACATGCTCGAAACAAGAGGTGGTCTTTTTTCCTTTACCAAGTTCTCACATCCCACTTACCCCAGAGCAGTTCTTGGGTATTGGCCTAAAGAGAAAGTTCCTGAGGATTAACCTGAAGAATCTTGAATTAAAAAAAAAAAATCAAGAGATGATCAATGGATTCTTCTGCTAGATCTTACGTTGCCATTTCCTTTCTGCTCTGTTCCTCTTGAGGTTCTCCTTCCTGTACAGCACAGTCGTCCTTTTCACCCTCAGGCTTGGGCGCTCTGCAGAAATAGTGATTGTCTACCACTCACCTGCTGCTTTGCCCCATGCATAAGAAACAGTTAAGGCAGTTAAGGTAGAGAAGCCACAATGCTTAATGAGAGAAGTGAAGTTGATTTAATTTTGCCTACCCTAGATGATAAAACTGGAATGATTTCACAGCCAAGGAAATTATTTCTACTCAATGGCAGAAGAACTGTATTGCATTGGTTTTGTTACCTGTGAACATCGGCTTCTCCTTCCAGCAAGTCAGTGGCATCTTTCCCTTTTTTCCTTACAAATTCTTCGCTTAGCCCAACCTGCTGGAGGGTGTGTCTGTAGCGACGCTCTGCTCCTTGACGAGCATCACGCTATGAAATCGAAATTTAAACAAGTAAGCAAGTAGAACTGGGGCGTCTCCATAGTGGTCAAGGAGTTTTAAGGCTCATGTCTGACACTCCTAATGAAAGCAAGAGGACAGCAAAGCCCCTGTCCAGAATTTTTGCCACTCATACAGTAAAATACCAAAACTAAATACTAGGAGAATGCCTCACATCTCTGGCCTCCTGCTTCTACAGCATTCCAGCCTTACCCGCCTGGCATACTTGTGTCTGAGCCCTGACCCTGACCCTCAAACGGAGAATATGTGCAAAAAAAATAAGAGTTGTGAGGAACTCTGGAAGCATTTTTGCTTGTAATTTGTAAGAACTAACCACAGTGGAATTCAATAAACAGAGAAAGCCTTGAAATAGCTTCATATGAGCAGATCTCCAAGAAACTGAAAACCAGGCATCCAGCATCCTGTATCCTCCTTGCCTCCCTGTAAACATTGTGAGTTCCTGTGGTCCATTTTCCAAGGGGACTCATCGGGTCCTAAAGACTTAAGGTGTTCCATATGGAAGGACAGAAATCTGTCTCAGTGTCAGTGAATGCTATCAATACTGGTGAATTCTTGCCAGCCTGGCAAACAGAGACATTACCAATTGATCATACAGAAGTGTTCTCTGCTTCTGTTAACCGCTCACCTGAACAGAAAGTCTGACCCAGGAGGGTGCTTTCTATTGAGAAAACCTAAATGGGCATATTGTCAGTGCATTGTCACTATGACTCCAACCAGATCTCACACCTGCAAGAGAAATCCCAGGGGAAAAAAACATACTTTAGAGTAAAATTTGTATCCACACCTCAAGTGCAATAGATCTGCAGGTGTGGTGGAGGAGCCCTGCTGAACACAGCCCCAGACTGCAGAGATTGCAGGTGGTAGAAGTAACTTAAATGGCGTTAATGTTTTTCCAGTAGCGCTCAAGGTACAAAGAAAAAGAGTTTTTAAGGAAAAAAAATATTTGTAGACTCTAGGCTATGGTATTCAGGTGCAGAATAGGTATTTGTCTAATTTCTGGTGGGCTAAGGCCTTCAGTTTGATCAAACCATGTATTTTGATTGCAATATATACTAGGGACTGGAAAAACTGCAATCAAGAGAGAAGTCTGAGTGTTTTTCAAGGTATGGGAAGGAATTTAAATTACAGTTGGGTGGCCTTGCAGGTGTTACTTGGACCCTCTTGTCTGTGAATTACTTGAGACTAGATTTCTTAATGCCTGTCTTAAATGAAAGACAATGTGTCCTGTTACCCAGAAACACTCCAGAACGTTGACCAGTTACCTTGGTGACCTGTTCAAAGAGGTATGGTCTGTTCTTGACTCGCAGCTGCATTTCTTCCAGCTCCTTTCTGTATTCCTTTGTTCTCTCTCTCATATTTTGCCTGAAATAGAAAAGTTTCCTGTCTAATACAAGTTCCCTCTGACTGTAGTTGATCAGGAACAAGGAATTCTCAGTAACTGTTTTGTCCTTTAAAGAGCTGTGGTGATTCTTGATTCCAAATGCTGGGCAAAACATCGCTATTGCTGGCAACGTGGACCCATTAGCAAAACTTTTCTACTAGACTGTAAGCAGAGAAGCAGCACTCACATTTTCAGACAACCTTGTCTTCGTGTGTGCTTTACCAAATTACACATCTCAGTTGGCTTGTTTGTACAAATTAGCTTCTAAAAATGTTAATCTAAGGGAAACTGGTCCATTTGGGAAAGAGGAGTGTGGAATTGTCACGAAACCCGAAGGAATGTGGAATGGGTACAACGGCCAAAAAAATTAGGCTAGGAATGTTCTCAGACCCAGTTCCTCCTAAAGAATTATCTGCTGATCCCCAGGGAGTAGGGTTATTTCTGTGCAGAACAGGATACTGACCAGTTCTGTTTCAGCTTCTCCTTGTGTGTTTCCTCCAGACTTTTGTGTGGATCCAGGGCTTTTGCTCGGCTATTCACTGCCTTTCGCATAGCCTGACATTTCTTTTTCTGTTTCTCCAGCCAATAAATTCCTTCTTTGTCCCCTTCCTTTTTGTTATCTTGGGAGCATCTATATAGAAAAAAGTTAGTGATGACTCACTTAGGACTGCCAGCCTCTGTGCCAGTGAGGAACTTCATTTCTGCAGTCCTCTAAGAAGAAAAGCAAAATTTCAGACATATGAGTGTGGAGTTGCCAAATCAACTGGAAGGCAGGACAAGAGTTAGCAAAGAAAGAAGACAGAGAAACATTTAGAAGTATTGTTGATTTAGCTGATGTGATGAGGAAAAAACTTTTTTTTTCCTCCACTTTGGTCATTAGTTGGTGTATGGTCTTGTAGAAAAACTTCTACTTACCTAATAGCAGATTCCCTTTTTCTAGTTGCATCTGTGATATGCACTGGAAGGGTGTTGGAGGACAGAGAGGAAAGTCCGGTCAGAGAATGAGTTTTTTGCACTGAAACCTTGGAAAGTTGCTGAGAATCCTGGAAAAAAAAGAAATATTTTTTCTTTTTAAATTCATTTTTTTGTTCATAATGCAGAATCTCCTCTGCATTTTGTCTACCAAAGTGAACAGCTGGGGTATGTGGGTGGGCAGTGTACTCATTCTTCTCTCTTCCACCAGTAGGGATTTACATGGGGAGCGGCTGAGGGGAATGAGAGGTGACTGGAAGTGTGGAAGGGTGGCTGAGCCTTAGCTGTCATAGCTCATCTCTTTGTGTAGAATTTTGCTCTCTGGCTTGTCTTAAAATTCTGCAGTACTCCCAAAACAAGGACAGAGGTCACAGGACATTAAGCATCCATAAATAAATGCTATAAAATTAAGAGGGTGCCATCTTGATTGGAGAAAACAGTACCACAGAAACACCCAGTCATCTCACCTTTATCTTCTCATTAGCCTGCCTCTGCCTGACACGGAGATTGGCGGTTCTTAGCTTGAATGGCTTATTCCGAGTTGCCTCTTTGATTTCTTGTCTCCTTACTGCTTCCCTCTGAAACGCCCAGTAAAGTCCTTCAAAATCTGGCACTGTTGGATTAATTCTTGGCTTGAAGCTGAAACTTTTTTCCTGCAAGAAGCCAAGTCTTTCCTGCTTGGTTTTAGTGGCAGTTCGGGACTGAGGCTCCCTCCGACAGTTGCTAGTATCTATAGGAGCTACAGAGCTCTCGAGCAAATCCTTCGCTCTCATGTGAATGCGGATTTCTCGGTAGAGTTCAGCTTCTAATGAATCAAAAGCAAAGCAACGAGAAGAACATGAGTGACACAGAAGGCTGTGAAATTACCACTGCTCAACTCTAAACTTTTCTTTGTGATGGCAGCTACGCATAGAGGAGAGACCAGACATCCTGTGTTCTCTTTCCCCGCTTTTCAGTCTCTCTCTCCTCTGCCTGCCAGGAGGAAAAATCAAAGGAAAGATAGCAGAAAACCCACCTCACAGTCCCTTACCTATCCCTAGATCTCTCTTTCACTTATCAGAGTAAGTTAAAGAACAGATCTTCTCCTGCTATTCCTGTTCTTAGTGGCACCAGGTCACTTGTGCCCTTTGTCTTACAGACGTGTTGTGTTAACAAAGGTTATACTTTTCATATGGGACACTATGTCATTTCACGTTGATTGTGTGATCCAAAGGGGCTGTTCAGATATACTTGTAGTGCATGTGTAAAAATCCAGGAGTGTTTGTCTATAGTGGAAAGGATTTTAAGGCGTGTTTGGTGTATGGATCGTCTCTTCTGACTTCTACAACAAACTTTCCTCAGAAAGAACGTGTTTCGGGGTATAGGATCAAACTGAGTCCTTTCCTGTGCAGCACTAAATATTTGAGAAAACACAAACAGTTGGGTGGGTGGGTTTTATTTTTTCTTATAGAAAAATATCAATCCTGCTGTTTGCAAATTAAGACTATTTTTGAGTCTATTTAAAGTTTGCATTGACTGATGTATTAAATGTTCCATCTTCCTCCCTCCTCATAAACCATAAAACCTCCCTTTTACCTCTCTAATCTGTTTAGCACAACACAACAGAGTGCTTTCCGATGAGAAGTGAACTGGTATGTACTCAAGATGAAATCAGTGGGAAACAGTAAAAAAATAAAAAGGGCTGAGAAAAGCAATGAGGATTACGAAGGGTTGGCTGAGTTCCAATATTCAAGCGTGAAGCCCATATGGCTTACTTCAAACTTTGAACTGTAGGGGCTTAAGCCATCTGCAAGAAAGTGAGCATTCAGGAAAACTTCCTTGGCTGTCCCTCTGACTAGAATGGTCCTGGCACCCACCTCCCCTGCTTTAACACTTACAAAGGTGGAGAATGAGCAGAAAGGTAGCTGAAAGCCTCAGAGAATGGCACTAGAGACTGGAGTACTGCATAGTGCCTTAGAACCAAACTGCCTGCCTGATTTGGGCTCAGGAAATGGTTCTCTCCTAGGGGTCCTGTGCAGCACAGATCACGTGGGTGGGAGTCAAACTGTCAACTCCAAGATACTGCATGGACTTTGGACACTTCTGGCATTACATCTGTCTTCACATCTGTGCCACAAATCATCTAAGCCCCTTTAGCATAACCAAAGGTATAGAATCCAGTGCAGGACGGGATTCCCAGACTGTCATGATTTGCAGCAAAAAAGGGTTTGTGGAGATCTGTCTGCAGAGCTCAGTGTACCCGTGTGTGCCGGGGAGTGGTACAGAATTGCTGCTGCTGCCACTGTTACAAGACCACTCAAGTTAGGACACTCCACTGCAAAGGGTATCTAGATGATAGGTAACGCCCAGTGACACACAGGAGACTAGACAACACCGGGGGATGTAACGATATCGGCTTTGTACTCCAAGTAATGCCCTATTGGCCACGATCCTACGTCCCTGAACGAAGACAGCAAGGGACAGGCAGGGAGTTGTTTTTACAGGAAGAGCCCTGGCATTTTACCTTTGAGTTTATCTCCAAGAAGTGGGTCATAAGTAGATTTAGGAACTTTTTTACTGGCTTGCTTCTGTTTGGAGCTCTCATTTGGGGATGCTGCTGCCAGGAACTTTTGTCTGATAGCTTCTTTCTTTTTCTCCTCCTTCTCCAGGAAACTGAAGGGCCGCTGGGTTGAAAGTAGCAGCTCCTTTCTTTTCTGTGTTGCTATTTGCCTGCGAATCTCATTCTGCTCCATTATTTCCTGATAAAGGGGCAAAAACACATGGGCAGGTACAGGCTGTGCCCGGAACTGTTTCTGACATTCAGCTTCATCCTGGCTTTGCCTTTTGTCTCTCTGTTTGTCTAGTTCAAGAAACATGTATGACTTCATCAACTGGGACTTTTTGCGAGCTTCCCGCAGTGTCATTTGGAAAGGCTGAGGGATGGTGATGGAAGGAATCCAGGGAGATGAAGCGCTTTTGGGCCTCAAGCGGGATTTGGGAAACAAGTGAGGCTTTTGCTGGTCCCAGGTACTGTCCGAGGTGAGGTCGATCAAAGAACTGGACTGCCTTTTGTTACCAGATGTATTACTAAGACAAAGACATTATGAAGGGGAAATAAGGGAAATTATTAAAAAAAATAGAATTAAAAGAAGGGAGACATTGTTGGTCAGGAGAAAGACACCATAGCCAAGCTGGTTGCTAAAAAACAGGCCTGGGGCTTATCACTCTCGGGCTCTGTATTTTGCTTTGCCACCAAAGTTCACGAGCAGAGCTTCCCTGGTTTTCCATTTTCCATGCACAACGTGGTGGTTACCCCTGCTTAGCTTTCTAAGGCAAGTTATTACGCTGCGAGCACTCTGCTGCCAGAGAGGCCACGAGTAAAGCAGAAAGTTCCAACTTTAGGGATATGTGGCTGACACCTCTCCAACATAAAAGACAAACTCAGTAGAGGCAATAAATTAAGCATACAGATGCACACATCCTCACGAACAGTACCAGGCACCAGAATCCCTACGCCGGTAATGGAAGGGCCATTGCAAGGAACAGGTTTCGTGCAGCTCTTAAGAGGTCCAGGTGGAAACTTTGTAGATGATAAGACCATGTAACTGATAATAGGAAAAACCCCAAGAGCGTCATGGATCTCATTGAAATAGCACACTTCTCACGGGATGCTTGAGGGTGATCGTGAAACCGAGTAAATCTTATGAGATATTTAGGGAAGGAATAAATGCAGGTAAAAGGAAGGATCAAGGTGGAGCAGGGTGGAGCAAAAACAGGAAAACAGGAAAAAGGGGGAAACAGAAGGTGCTGATAAACAGGCTTCTAGTCAACGTGCTTGCCTGGTGATTGCTGCAGTCTGTTCTTCATAATCTATTTCCATTCTAAGAGAGTGTGAGTCTTGTCTGCTACTGAACTTCAAGCTGGACTAACCACAGAGAAAGGCAAGAGGTGGAAGAGCTAGATGCTGGAGACACCACAGCTCTGAAGTGTGGACACTGGATAGAAATGTGTGTAACCTGTTTGTAAATGTTAAGTGTGCTTAGCTGACAAGCAGCTCTGGGATTTGCTTCGTTCATGTTTTTGCGAACGCGGGTTGGCCCCATCCTCCCATCTGCGAATAAGCTTGTGGCCAGCCTTTTGGTACTATATACATGCATCGTGGTGGGACTTCATGCTGTGCCTTGCCACTGGTGAGGAATCCCCTGTGCCATTTTGCCACCCTTACCAGGTACCATCCTACCTGAGCGCCTGCCACAGCTTGTCCCGCAGAATTGCCGCCTCCCGCATGAAACCCTCGAGCTCCTCATCCACCTCAGATAACCTGAGCTCACCCGTTAACTTGGCCTGGCAGGGTAAGCCCGGTTCTATTGGAGATCGACGCCCTCCCATCCTGAAAGGCTGCCACCTCCTCCTCACACGGTGGCGGGAGACCCAGGAGCTGGGGACACGCAGCCAGAGGGGATGCCGTGTCACCTGGAAGAGAAAAAATAACGGAGAAGCGTTCGTTTCGGGGGTACGACTCCGACCTCCGTGCGCGGCCGGGGCCGGGAGCACCGAGGCCGGACCGTCCCCCTCACCTGCAGGCCGCCGCCTCAGCCCTCCATCGACCCCGATCTCGCCGTCGGCCAATCAGCGAAGCCGGCGGCGCTTTAGTCCCGCCTCGTCGCCCTCAAACAGCTAATCAGATTCAAGACGGCCGGCGCCTGCCGCTCGCTGATTGGTGCTCGGGATGCGTTGTCATGGTTTCCCTGGGTGACTTCCGCTCGGAGGTGGTTGGCGTGGCGTCACTTCCGTAGTGATGGCGGTCGTCTGCTGTCGGGGACTGTTGTCTCCGTTCTGTGGGCGGCTGCGGGTCGGCCCGCGGGCCCCGCTCCGGTCTGTCGCCGCCGCCTCTCCGCCGCTCTACGATGTGGTGGTGTCGGGCGGGGGTATGGTCGGGAGCGCCATGGCCGCAGTGCTGGGTAAGGCCGTGACCTTCTCGGCGTCGCAGGTGCCGCCGGTCCGGCCCTTTTGCCGAGCCTGCGGGGGCTGCAGTCACGGCGAACGGGCCGGCGGCCGTCTCTCTCTCCTGCCGTGGTGCCGTAAGATCTCGGAGGTGTTTGGGCCTCCTGCACCCTGTGCTGTGGGTGCACCGAGTGGCGGGTTTGTGTCCCGCTGCCCTCCCTGTCTGTCTCGCCAGTTGCACAAAAACTTCTGATAGAGTTGACCCAAGCGTTTCAGCACTGGGTGCCTTCCTAGGCCGACCTTAACCGTTAAGGGCTGTTGGTGACTGTGAGAGAACTGCCTGGTTACCGAGACCCTGCTGGGGAATGCCCTTACTCCCCACCGGCCTGTGGCAGGGCTGAGAAGCCTCTCTGAATAGCTGGTTGCTGTGATGAACCTTACCCTCTTTGTGCAGCCGTTACTTTGAATGCTGTATAGGCTCCTTGTGGTATTTCTGTCAGACGTGTTCGCCCTTAAATCACCAGCGGATGATTTCAGCCACAGTTGTGGTTCTGATCCTAAGTTTCGTTCTCTAACCCTGCATTGTAAACACGGGGATACCAAGTGAAAATGGGTTTGTGCTTGGTTTGCTTTGCTGGGGGTCCTGGGAGTACTGGCTGCTGCTTTATTTGCAATGGTGATTCAGAAGGGTGTAAGAGTGACGAGTCTAGAGAAAGAAGAGCAAAAGAGCAAAGGTTTAAGCAATAAGTGCTTTGCAAGTATAAGGGTTTCCCTTGCAAACCTACCATTCTTCTGCTTGTGTTGTTAAAGCTGAGCAGAGTGGAGTTGAGACAGCGTAAGTATCTCCTGCAGCAGTAAGGCTAACCTGGAGAGAGAGGAGGTTATCTTATGGTTAATCTAGAAAATATGTTTCTCAGACAAAATCTGAGAAAATGTGCTGCAATAGTAGGCTCTGATTGTTGTAAGGACACCTTTTCTGGACTTGGTACCTCCGGCGGCCGTAATGGTCAGCTGCAGCAAGCGTGGCTGATTCAGCTGCACTGTGATTTACTCTTTACTGGAGTCATCTCTTCAGTTTGTTTCAGTCCTTTTCAACTGAAAGTTAAAAGTAACAGGATTGTGGTCATAAAGCTTTGAAGTACAAAAGTTTACCTGCCTCGTCAAAACCTGTCTCTGTGTTTCGTTATTAAGTTGTGCATCTACTCTGTCTTATTACAAAACCACACAGACATCACTGATGCAGAAATAAGAAATGAGGTTTTGGGCAGGAGCATTGTAACAAAGCATGTCTTTACTTACTTTAGGGCATGATATCCACTTCCATGGTAAGAAGATCGCTTTGCTGGAGGCTGGCCCTAGGAGGGAACATGATCACCTGCCAGAGAGCTACAGTAACAGGGTCAGTTCCATCTCCCCAGGATCAGCAACACTCCTAAGCAGTAAGTGTAATTTCTGTTGTTTGCATTTTTGACAGTCTGTTTGAGCTGTTTGTGTTATGTTTACACAAAGCCCTTTTGAGCACGTGTTGTCTTCATCCTAAATGGAATTATTTGCCTTTGTCTCTTAGTATTCTATATGCATAGTTGTGATGATTAAATCAGGCTTCTCTTGATAACAGAGACTGGTGTTCTGATTTGCTAGTCTGTTTTATTATATAAATATTTGTGACATTAGACTGCTGAAAGGTTGTGAGGTGCTATCATGTCTGGAATGTTCTGTTCACAGAAGAAGCACATGCTTAGTGCTCTGTAGCCTGGTAACTCGCTTCTGATTAATTTTCATTTTAAAGGCAGATTCAAGCCTTGTCTCCTTGCGGAGAAAGAATTGTTCTAAAGAATTGATGGCCACACGTTTCTGTGTTTGTTTTATTGCTCAGTGGTAGGACAGTGAGAGTTGACTGTTAAGTCACATTGTTCACTGAAAGCTCTCGTTTCTTTTCTACGGGCTTGGGTTAACAGTACAATGAAGTGAGGCTGGAGCTGTCAAAGTACTGAGGCAGACCTGGCCCTGTCTAGTGATGCTGCAAGCGGAGTCTGGGCGTTGATAATCAGGGAAGGAAGAGGAGAGTGGGGGAGTGAGCTTCAGTTTTGTTTGGGTCTCAATGCCACATGGGAACCTGCCCCTCCGTGTATTTGTGTCCTCTTTCTCTTGTAGGTTTTGGTGCCTGGGATCATGTCTGCAGCCTGAGACTCAAACCCTTCCGGCGAATGCAGGTGCCTTGCTTAGGGCTGCAACTGGGCTATGTGTCTACTCTGAATTCTCAGAAATACTTACAATAATGATCCAAATGTTTTTTCTTTGGCAAAGGGCAGGTCATCCTTATGATGGTTCCTGTTACTTTTCTGGGGGGGTTAGTGGTCTACTCAAAATACCCGAGTCTTGATGTTACAGGATGAAAGGCTGAATACTGATGGAAGCTGTAGATATTGAGGGCTGGTACTAGTCTGGAAAGAAAGACAGAGGTGTGGATCTCTTTTGGCTGGGATAGAGTTAATTTTCTTCATAGTAGCTTGTATGGTGCTACGGTTTGGATTTGCGATGACAAGCACTGATAGCACAGGCGTGCATTAGCACTTACACCGTGCCAAGGCCTTTTCTGCTTCTCCCACAGCCCTGCCAGTGAGCAGGCTGGGGGTGCACAAGAAGCTGGGACAGCCAACCGTGCAGGGGTATCCAACACCATGACATCATGCTCAGCAGCAATAGAAGCAGGGGATAGGAGGAGGAAGGCGGGGGCAAGAGTTACGGTCTTTGTCTTCCCAAGTAACTGTTGTGCCTGATCAAGCCCTGCTTTCCTGGAGATGGCTGAACACCTGCCTACCAACAGGCAGCAGTGAATTATTTCCTTATTTTGCTTTGCTTACACATGCAGCTTTTGCTTTACTTACCAAACTGACTTTACCTCAACCCGTGAGTTTTCACACTTTTACCCTCTGATTCTCTTCCCCACCTCACTGCGGGGGAGCGAGCGAGCGAGCAGCTGCGTGGTGCTGAGCTGCCTGGTGCTGAGCTGCCTGCTGCCGCTAGCCCACAACAAGGTGATGGGGTAGCTTTATATTTTAAGTATGTAACAGGAAAGTAGGGATAAAAATCTTTCTTTGCAGTTAAGTGAGATGAAGCTAGATCAGTATGCGACAGGAATTACGTGATGTACTGTACTACAGTAGCTGGGAATGGACAGTAATCCAGGATGTTTCTTCTAGTTGTGTATTTCAAGATTGCCACCTCCTTTAGCTGTTAAGATGGATACATTCTTAGTCCCTGAAAGGAACAGCACTTATTTATCACGTAGCTTCATTAATTCATTTTTCCTTTGTAGGTTTGGGATGCTTGTTCAGAAGCCATGATCGTTTTTGAGAAAGATGACTTAGATGACATGGGTTACATAGTGGAGAATGATGTCATTATGTCTGCTCTCACAAAACAGTTAGACGCAGTAGCAGGTAGGGGACAACTTCTTTAATATTCTATTTCCTGCAGAGAGCTTTCAGTTACTTGCCTCTTTTGTGTAACTCTGAGACATAAACACCTTTTTGAATTGGAGGGGAGGGAGAAATCTGTCTTCCAAAGGCTACACAGCAAGAAAAGAGTTGAATGTGTAGTTCTTTGGAACATAGTCTTTCCACAAAGAGACTTAATTAAAGGGTCTGTAGCTTTCTATCCGGACCAGGCCTTGCACTGACAAGGGGTTGGCCAGATCTGTTCTTCCATGGCGCTTTGGGCAGCGTAGGGTCAGCTCCCAGGGTGCCATTGAGACACGTGTGGCCTTTGCTGTTGTGGTGATGTTTCCGTTTTTCATGTCTGTATCATGCTGTGACCACAGTACTTTGTGTTCCCATCAGACCGGGTGGAGGTTTTCTACGGGAGCAGAGCAGTGGGGTATACCTGGCCCCTTCCCTCTCACAGCTGTGACACAAGCCCTTGGGTCCACATTGAGTTAGCTGATGGACGCAGACTTCAGACCAAACTGCTGGTAACTAAACTTTTTATTTCTGTTGATCAGGCGCCATCTCTTGCCCAAGTCCTTTCCACTGGATTTGGTTCTGAGTCCGTGTGCGCCGCTCCACCCGCGTGGAGGGCCTGAGTGAGGTGAGTGGCTGGTTCTGTCAGAGGTGCTGCAGGACACCCTGCGCAGGCTTTGGGTACCCGGTGCAGCAAGACTCTGCTGAATTGGACGAGAGCAGAAGGGGCCACCTCTTCTGCTTCTGGGGGAATCTTTTGTGGATTGGGATATTGGCTTTCTTAGGAGCTGCTGAAGAGGTGGCTTTGTATCTTTTTGTTTTGCAGATCGGGGCAGATGGTCATAACTCTGTGGTCCGTAAGGAAGCTGAAATTAAGAACATTGAGAATCGATATGACCAGTCAGCTGTGGTGGCAACTCTTCATTTGTCTGAGGTGAGGCTCTGCAGGTTGGCTGTTCCATAAGCAGCAGAACAGCTTTAGCGTGTGATCCAGGTCGCTAGTTTGTAACTGTCCACTTGCTTCTTTCTGCTGTAGGCCACAGACAACAATGTAGCGTGGCAGAGGTTCCTTCCCACCGGGCCAATTGCGCTGCTTCCGGTAAGATGAACTGTGGTCTTTGGAGGTTTATAGATTTGAGTCTGTTCTTTTCTAGTAGCCTTGTCTGTGCTGTGCTGTGTTGGTTCTGTCTCAGAGGACTTTCATTTATTGCATTTGCTTTCCCCTCCCGCCTCTCCCTTTATCCTTGGTGGTTCCCACTTGTAGCAAGCTGGACTGGAGGACTGATGTACAGAGGGACTGGTGTGGGGCAGGGCAGTGGGGAACTCTTTGCACTGATGATTTATTTTTGCTGCTTTTTCTCTTGATACTTATCTTTGTCTTAAACAAGCTGTCTGACACTGCCAGCTCTCTGGTCTGGTCTACATCTCATGAACATGCATCAGAACTTCTCTCTATGGATGAGGAAAGCTTTGTGGACAGCATCAACTCTGCCTTTGTGAGTATCTGCCTCTTGGCAGGTATGAGCCTGACTTCTTTGTAATCATGAGAAATACAGTGGAACCCTACAGCTTAAAGGATAGTCATGGGAGAGGTGGATTCTCAAGTTCTTCCTCTGGTGAGGGCAATGTTAAAAAGACACTGGGCAAAGAAAGGGTGGCCCCTCAGGACTCAATTAGGTGAGTTCTGAAAGTAACAGAAGAAGTGGAACTAAATTTCCAGAGGTGGGAAGGGTAGGTTCACCCTAGTTGGAAACTTGTTTGTCCTAAAACAATGAAGATAATCTCCTCTGCTCTGTAGTTTTGTGCAAATGGTTAAACTTCAGTATTTGGAGCTCATTCAGATTTTTTTTCAGCTGGGCTCTTTTCTATGTCTAGTTTGGGTTAACATCCAAAGATTTGTTTGGTGCTTTTTAGTGGAGCAACGTAAACCACTCTGACTTCATTGATGCTGCTGGAGCCATGTTTCGGTCTGCTATTTCCCTCCTGAAGCCCTCAGGGACTGCAGTCCGTCAGCTGCCCCCAAGCGTCGCTAAGGTCCATCCGCAGAGCCGAGCCATGTTCCCTCTTGGAATGGGGCACGCGACGGAGTATGTCCAGCACCGCCTGGCTCTTATTGGGTAAGGTCCACAGTGGCAGCCCTGGTGTGAGTGGGTGGCCTGTGGTTAGAAATAGTGACACCTGGTCAACAAATGAGATGGTTAGGAACAGCTTACAGTTCCAGTTTGACTTTATCCAGGCCCAGTTTGTACGATGTGCTCTTGTGCCAACAAAGTCCTTTCGTATGAGTAGCTCTCTGCCTGTTGTTGGTGTTCTCTATGTAAATGGTGAGATAATTATTTCCACTTTCTGCTTTGTATAGTCTGAAAAAAGTGTCTCATGCTGGACCTCGTGCTTCCCCAAACGTAGCAGCCATTCTCTGTACCAGTTTAAGTTTTAAACTCGCTTTTCTTGAACACAAATGACAACACTGACAAATTAAGGTCCCTTCCAGCTCTAACCATTCCATGATTCTATAAATCAGTCTGGATGGGATGTCGTAGGCTTTTGCGTGGTCATTTACTGAAAATATCTTTCACACTCTAAGGTTGTCTGTGCCTTTGCCTTTGCTGCAGCTGCAATACGCTGATGGCTTTCGGGAATTCTTAGATGCCATATTACACTCTCTTACTCTTCATCTTTCCAACTTGTGAGCCACTCTGTGCTTGCCAGTGTTCTGCACTTTGCAACTTGTTAAAGCAGGTGATCCTGCGTTTCATACCCAAACTCTGGTTCGCTTCACCAGCTTTAAGACTCCCTCATCAATATGGCTGGCTTTGTCCTTTACAGATAAATCTGCTCATAGAAGAACCTGGTTTTGTTTCTGCTCGAGGATATCCCACTTCTCCTTTGTGTTTGTGAAATGTGCCAACGATGGGCTTCCTGTTGTGCTGAAGTCACTTACAAAAACACTAAGGCCTGTTCCTCTGGTCTGAGAGGACTTTGGCTGCTCACCTCTTTATCATTTTTCCCTTCAGAACTGGTTTTTGTTCTCTCCCCTTTGTCTTGCTTGTTACAACTTCAGGTAGCTCAGCACAGCATGCAAGGCGGTACTGGGTAAAGCACGCTTTGTGTGTGCTGCTGTAAGGAGGGGGTGATTGCCAAGAGGTGAGGGGTGCTACACTGATCCCTCCTGGGGTTTATCAGCCATTATGGCTTCATTCAAGGTGGGATTTCTGTCTTCTCTTCCTCCAGGGATGCAGCACACAGAGTCCACCCGCTCGCAGGACAAGGTGTAAACCTGGGCTTTGGCGATATTGCATGTTTAGCTCATCACCTCAGTGCAGCAGCCTTCAATGGGAGCGATCTGGGTAAGGATCCAAGACAACAAAGGGGCAGAAAGATGACTAGTCTCTCGCAGGCTTCGCTGCTAACGTCAGGACAAGTGTTATCTTGGCTGCAGGTTAAGCCTTCTGCTACCTCGTGTTTCAAAGGCACATGCATCTTTGAAACAAAACTGTTCTGATGTGCATTGGCTGTGGAGTAAAGACTCTCAGATGCAGCTTCCATCCCACAAGTCTCCAAGCTGCTTTAAAAAACCCAAAAGAGTTCTGCAGGATGGTAGTTGAAAAGGTGATGAGAGGAAGAGCAGTAGCTGGTGGGAGGACGATTTCTCTGTTCTGTGTTTTCAGTTGTCTCAGTGGAGAGTGCTGTGTAGATACGATGGATACACAATTGTTTGTGAGGAGTCAGTTTTAATAGGAGCATTTGACTATTTCTTCCAGGCTCCTTAAAACATCTGTTAAAGTTCGAGACAGAACGTCAGAGGCACAATGTCTCCTTGATAGCAGCTACTGATGTGCTGAAGAGGCTTTACTCCACAAGGCTGGCTCCCTTGGTGCTGCTGAGGACGTGGGGACTGCAAGCAACAAACGCCCTGCCTCCTGTCAAAGTAAGAATCTCACTCTAGTGAGGGCTGAACTACCCTTGAAACAAGCTGGTGACATTATTTTTATGAAACATTTTTGGTAGGAAATTTAACTTGTTCAAGCTGTGGTTTTGTGTCCTGAGGAGTTCCTACAAACCTGGTGGCTCAGTAGTAATTGCTTTCTCCTGCAGCACGAGGGACGACAAGGGATCTAAGCATCTGTGCTCTGTAGTTAGAGATTAGAAGCCTTTGGCTTTATTTTGCTACGGAATGAAAGTGTGGAACCTTGAACTGCATTCCAGAAATGCACAGTGAGAAACCAGCCCTACGAAAACACATCTTCACTCTTCACTAAAGAATATCTGATTATTAGATATCTGATATCTGATTATTAGAGAGAATATCTGAGAATATCTGATTATTAGATATCTGCTGCCTTGGCAGATGTGATGTGCAGCTCGGATGAGTTACTTGTTTCTGTGCTGTTGTGAAACTGTTCCCTCGTGGCAGAAGTGTGAGTCTCTATAATGGGAGTTGCGTGAGGAAGGCAGCGGCGAGGAGGTTCAGTCTTAAATTACCTACTTTGTTTCTGGATTTGAGTGTTCGATTCCACAAGTGAAGTCACCACCTTCCTATTAAACACAGGGGGCCTGTTCCTGTTGTGTTATGGTCACAACAGGAACTTGAGTTGAAGAGGAGATTCCTGAGGTGAAGTAGCTGCCACTGGCAAGGGGTCTTTATTAGTTGCACCAAAAAGAAGATGATGGTGCTGCTTCAGTGCTCATATTTTTTTTCCTGTTTCTCTGTTTAAAGCAGAGACCCCTTTTCTGAGCACAGAACTTGTTGGAAACACCCGTGTTTTGTGCTACTTGAGAAGGAAAGTGCTGCATCTTTCATTTTCTAGCATAGAGGGGTAGGTGCTCTGCCCTTGGCTTGAAAGGCTGACAAACCGTTGTCCATATATATGTCTAAAAGGGAAGGAGACTACAGCTGCTTTCTACAATGTGTGCTTAATGCCAGTTTATGAGTTACTTACCTTTGTCTTCTCTTATAGGAGCAAATCATGGCGTTTGCCAGCAAGTGATCCGTTGTCGGTTTGGAACAGCGGTTTCCCAGTGAATGCGTGGCCCTTAAACGGACTGTGACTGACTGGAATCTTGGAATTGTGTTGTTTTAATTTAACCATAAAACTGAGCTGTGTATTACATTATCCACTGGTTTATGCACAAGTTCTGTCACATCTACCCTTCTCAAGAGAGCGTAGGGGTCTTTTCCTGTAGTACCATCATGTCTTCAGCCACAGAACTGCCCGTGCTTCTAATCTGGGCCTTTTGAATTGAAGACCGAGGTGGAAAAAGCTGCCTGTTGAATTCTGCCAGCTACAACTTTTGCTCCTTAATTACTTGCAATTTTCTCTGATGCGATTTCTCAAGCTGCAGTGGCACTCCTGGGTTCTCAGCACTCCTTGGACTCAGAAAGGGAGGGGTAGTTTTCAGCAGAGGGAGACAACTCACAGTGGCAGACGTTTTAAAGTTCAGATCTGTCCCTCATCCTTCTCCCTGCCCTTTATTTAATGATGTTGTTTCTTGAGGAATGGCTGGTCTTCAGGGCTCCACGAAAAAGAGATGCAAGACAGCAATAATATGTAGGAAAGAAAACTGCACCACGTCTTGAATATTGTTAAAAATGCTTTAATTACTAAAATAGATATTTAAGGTATTCTGTCTTAGGTTCCAAACACCAGCCTCCTGCATTAGACATCTGACACTCACAAAATGAAGTGAGCACTGCCCATGGGCATGATTTACACACGAGGCTGACCAGTATAAGAATGAAGCGTAAGTTCTGAACGGAAAGCCATTACTTGTGCTTCTTCAGTCACTCAGATTAGGCAGTTCCTGTTAGTGACTGGCTAAAAGACATTATGAAGGAGGAGATAAAAAAAAAATCAGGGCTGCAAGTAGAACTTTTCCCTTAAAAGGCTGCTTAGTCTTTAGTTAAGCTAATAAATAGTCTCATTGCACGGGGGTAAGTGTGAGGACTCGACTGGCTTCTCTACATCCCCCACCCACCTTGAGTAGTTCAGGTGTAAACAGCAGGGGCTCAATTCTGCAATTTCTTGCCAAAGAAACCTTTGAGCAGAGTTTTTCTCTCTCTCGTGAGTGCAGGATCAGGCCCCTGATAGAGAGCAGCAGTTTTGCTTCAGGTAATGAATTGTGCCACTGACAAAGGAAGGCCCTGAGCATTGAGATTTAATGCAACTTTGGTACTGGGAAGCAGATGCTCCCACTTAGCATTTGTAGTACCAGAGCCTGAGGCAAAGAACACAGAAAAGCAGCTTCCTCTGCGTGGTACAGACTAAGCCAAACCCTTCAGTACTGCTCGGGGCCAGCGTCCCTTCCGGTGGCAAACATCCCACCTTCCCTTCCCGTTCCAAATCCAGCCTCGCTGCTTACGGCTCTGCCCCGAGAAGGAGTACGAGTCTGTCACAGCACTGGCTCAGACTCAGAAATTAGCCAGTTCTCAGCAGCACTGTGGTGCCCAGTAACCACTGCATCCTGCCTTGTGTTCGCCCAGAATACAGAAGTGAATACTTCACTTCTTTGAAGACAAAGTTGTTCACTGAAGACAAAATGGTTTGCAGTGACCTTGTGGGGACCAGACCATAGACCAAGCGTTGCCAAACACCGGGAAGGGGACTAAGAAATGGTTTTGGTTCAGAGGAAGCCACAGTTACTTTCTTTGTACTCAAACAGAAGCTTTTAGTGAGGAAAGAACAGAACTTTGGTGTGACACTGAGGAATTTCCCAACATGGATCTTAAAACAGATTCTGGGGAGGAGGAGTACAGGTGGGATGAGCACTTCATATTTCAAAAAACCAAAAGCCTGAATTAGCAGCAAGGTGTCGATGGTGGGACACGTATCGGTAGCTCCATCCCCGACCCTTGGTCTCCTGCTGCTGACTGAACTTGTTCAATCAAGAGAGGCTGTGCACCCTAGCGCCATAAAACCTGAGATAGGAGACGTGGGGAGCTTCAGCAGCCACGGTCAGACCCGAGGAAGCAGACTATAATTCACAGTAAGGCAGATTTCTAAGTCTGAGTGAGGGAGTGAGAGCCCTACTTCCTCCCCGTCCTGGGAACTGCCAATTGTTTTCCAATCCAGGTTGCAGAGGAGGTAGCTCGAGGGCACTCTTTGGTTTTAGGGAAGTGGGAAAGGTGTGTTACACCAAACAGACAACTGCAAATGCCCGACAGGAAAGTGTTCACCACGAGAGCTGAGTAGATAAAAGCTTCCCTTCGTCACGTCAGTAATACCGCTCTGTTCCCATGGCAGGGGGTAAGTTCATCTTCACCTTACACGTTCCATGGTGAGTAGAAGACACTAGTTTTTGACAGGCTAGCTGCCAGCTATTTAATGGGGTGGAAAAAGTTGTCTCCACAGCTGTTTCTATTTAAGGCAACACGAGGTCTGCACTTGGAGCCTCAAGATGCTGGAGCGATCTTGTTCTCTACAACCAATTAAACAAGGAATCTAGAAGGTTGGCCTGTAGGATCCTAGCCTATCTGACAAGACACTTTATTTAAAATACTGATCTTTCATTGCTTCTCTGTGTCTGGTGTGAAAGAGACGGCAAGACTGACTTTAAATTGTTACTCAAACAGCTTCGTGCTACCCTGACAGAAGTCTTGGGCTTCTTAAACAGCTGTAACCTCTTCCTAAAGCTCTGCTGTATGTAATTGAAGTATTTCTAGATCAATGCAGGGCTGCATACAGCATTTTGTGTGTCCAATTAAAGAGAAATTAAGTTTAAAAGAATTTAAGATGAACAAGGAATAAGCAAACAAGGGCTAAGAACGCAAAGCTACGTCTGCTCTTGTTCTCCCTCTACCTATTTTCATCTGTTAAACAGCTGAAAAAACAACTTGTTTCACCACAGCTCTGCATTCGGAGGAGGTTCCTAAGGGGAGGGCAGGAAGTGATAAGCCCCAGCTTTCAGATAGAAAACCTCAGCTTAGAGCTCATTCCGACACAATTGGCTGTGGTGGTCCAAGAGCTCACTGGCCCAGCAGGTCTCTCCAGGCTGGGCAATGCCTATTTCCCTTGTACTGGCCACACTCGACTCTTGGGTGAACTAATTTAGCTCAATTTTGGTGGTGTGAATTGGTTCACCAAAGAACCTGAGGAGCTCCAGCATCAGAGGAAAGCAAGCTGTGGGAGCGCCTCGCTGAGAGCAGAGAAATGGAACTGTCTCCTACAGCGAAGTAAGCTGTCAGTTCAGCCATTTCAGCTGACTGCACCCTTCATTTCCCTGTGGGTGTAATGTGACAAGCAGTTCTTTTGGCAGCGGGGTTTAAATAGCTGGAGCTGCTGCCTAGTTGTGCCAGCACAACTATGTGTTATGACTACATGCTAAATGAATCAAGTTATCAGGTCTGGTAGCCAGATGTACGGTGCAGCTCCACGGGCTTGTCAAGGGCAGCAAAAAGGAACACCAAAGAGTCAGGCACACCTTCTGCTTGGGGAATGACTGCTGCCTACACAAATGCCTGGTAAGTTACAACCCTTGTTTTAGCCAACACCTTTCCCAAAACCATGCCCAAAGTGTGCTTGCAGCAGGCTCCTTGAAAGACTGGGGTCTTGCAATGCACTACCTAAGCCAACAGCCAGGTACTTGAAATGCTGAGGCTGGGACCATCCAGCATCATTTGCTTTTCTCTGACTGCTGACACCATCTGTAACCTCTGTACTTAACATGTCCCAGGCAAACTTTGGTTACGGGTGTTGAACATGAAAGGGGGAGGGGAAGTCACATGTCTGTAGTCTGCCACCCTGTCCCAGGTACTCTGTGCTTCTAGCAACGGGACGCTATACAAACATGCTGGTGAAAGCTGGTTTTGAGCCCCTGCCGGACACTCTGCTGGAGTTTAGACCTTTTGACTTTCAGAAGGCAGCTCCTGGATCGTTTATGGCAATCACAATTATAAATCATACCATTGCAACTTTCATTATTCATTATGCCAGTCCGGGATAAGGATCTGTTCTATAGCTGTGCTCCACGTTCTCCTTTGTGACCAGTTCCAGCTGAACAACTCCTGTACCTGGAGATTTCAGTTTGCTTTCTCAGCCTTTCAGAAACGCTGAAGTCTGCAGGAATGCCACAGCTCAATAGGTTAGCCCCAGAGACTGCAGCAGGTGAAAGGTAGCACCCAAAGTCCAGCTTGTCTCTATGTTGTTCACTTTCTTTGTTAACTACAAAGGAAGAAAAAGAAGTTGTTCCTAACAGTTCTCTAAATTCCTATATTGCACAGAGGACAGAAAGTGCATGTAATGACCAGACAGAAAAATTAACTAATGTTGATTTGTTGATAATGTGTTGATTGATAAGAGAAATTTGGAACCTCACTTTGGAATTTAACCGTTTTTCTCACCTGTAAGAGTGTGTTGTCCCTAAATCCAAACCCTTCCTTTAGTAAAGCAGTGATGTAAGTGAGATCCATGCAGAGGAAGGGACTGGCTGTGTTGTACCTCTCCATGTTATCACAGACTAGAAAACAAAACAAAACAAAAGGGGATCAGAAAAATAAAGGGGCTTTCATCTACATTATACATTTGAACTGACCTCAAGGCAAAGCCTACTAAAACAAGCCACCCACTTCTATTAACAGGTACATATGACACATGGTACATGCTACACAGCTGTTCTATAAGGTTGGAGAATAAACCATACAGTACTTCCAGCTTCTCTTCACTCCATTGTTAGCACAGGTTTTATTAGAGCTCTTTAATCCACAGAGCTCTTCTGAAGTCTGAATCTCTGCTCAACTGAAAACTGGCAGGGAGTTTGTTAGTACTTAGTCTTTGAAGAACATGCCGTCATTTGTCTTCCTCGCCAGTCTCCAAGGGTGGCTCCAGTAATGGGAGTCCACCTTGTATGTTGGCATCTTCTTTTGTAGTTTTTTTCCAACCACACATGTCCAAGGACATGGAAGAGGCTACAGCCCAGCCAACCGCTCCCTCGCTGCAGCCAAGTCAAGATTCCACAGTAAGGGTGACAGTGACTGGGAAAAGGATTAACACTAAGTGTCATCTTCTGGACCTACTGTTACTGCCCTGTTCTACAAGCATCAAGGACAGAGTTCACTTATTTTTAGAAACTGATAAGCATCATCCTCCTACTATTGCAATGAGAAAGAGGAGCATTAATTTAGGATGACAGAGTTGATCTGATGCTCTAAAGCTAAAGAAACAGTTTGATAGTGTTAGGTATAATCTTAGCTGCATCTTTGGACATAAGCTCTCCCAGTATCCAGGGAAACAAAACAAACAAACTCTAGAGTCTAATCCCCCTATTAAAAAACTCTGAGTCTCCAGGCAGATTAAGTTTAACTGAAAAAAAATCATTAAAATTTAGGTCCTATTTTTGAAGAAGTCAGTCCTGAACTACATAATTAAGCATCTTCTGGTGATAAGCATTTACTAATCATCACGAGGCTGAGCGCAATTCAGAGGTAACGTCTTGCTCTGTAAGGCAGAGCCTCAGCCGGCAGTAGCATGACAAGGTGGGAGCTCTTTTTTCACATGAGGTACCAAACCAGGACAAGCAGTCAGGAAAAAGTCAGGGGGACGGAAAGGAATGCAGAAGGGGTGTCAGACTTAACCAGCTTCTGCTCTTTCCCTCCATTTTGTGAGAGAGAAGGGTTGAAGGTGACTGACTTCTAGAAGTCAGCACTCTGCAAAACTCAGACAGTTGCAGTTTGACAAAAGGAGCTTGATGCAGCAAATTCACTTTCTTTTGTACTGACATTTATGAACTATCTCCCTCCTCTCCTGAATCATAGAATCATTTAGGTTGGAAGAGACCCCTGGGATCAAGTCCAACCATCAGCCCTACTCTACAAGTTCTCCCCTACACCAGATCCCTCAACACCACATCCAACCTACTCTTAAACACAGTCAGGGAGGGTGCCTCCACCACCTCCCCGGGCAGCTGATTCCACTGACTGACCACTCTCTCTGTGAAAAACTTTTTCCTCATGTCCAGCCTAACCCTCCCCTGCTGCAGCTTGCAGCCATTCCCTCTTGTTCTGTCGCTAATTGCCCATGAGAAGAGACCAGCATAAGACCAGAAGAGAACAGCATGTAAAGCTGCTAACACTGCTTCCCCTCACTGCTCTTCAGTACTTTCTTCTGCAACAGTTACAGGTGTGGCTAATAAAAGTAAGTAACACCACACAGAAGGTATAAGTGGAATAAATGTTAAACAAACTTTTTAAAAAAAAATAAGTCAAACTCATGGTCTGTATTGCCTGTAGACATTCATGGTTTTGTTATTTCTCATCCCTGCCACCTTCCCAAGTCTGTGACACTTACCTTCTTTGGCTTTTCTTTCAAAATCTCTCACTTCCAGAACACCTCCCCGTTCATAATCTGAAAAGAAAGAGGTGAGAAAACATCATCATAGCCCTGAAAGCATTTGTGTTGAGTATCTACATTGACCCTAGAGGGCAAGCTGGTAATGCTGGGCTACAAGTGAGATCTGTTGGTAACAGAGGACAGGGCTGCAAATATAACTGGAACTTGGAGCACAAGTCTTATCTGCTGAACTCTGAACATCAAACTGCACTGATGGATACAACATTCATTCCCTGAAGGCATTCTGTGTATTTCCCCTTTCTCAACACCATTCCTTTTCCCTGCTCCCCATGGCTCCTCCAGGCTTCCTCTGTCTACCTCCTGGCTGACACGTTCACATCTAGTAGACCATCCCAAACCAATTTACCAATTAGGTTGGTGTCAACTGCACGATCATAGTAGTAGGAGAAAGCATAGAAGGAACTTCCACGAATCTCATCTGGCTGGTGCAGTTTCCCTTTGACAACCTTGAGAACTTCCAAGTAGCAAGGCTTGAATCCTGTTTCTCCTGTCAGGACAAACACAGGAGGGGTGAGCCAAAGAGGAGATGTCCAGGAGATGGAAGAACCAGGGGCAATAGGATGACAAGAGGAAGAAGCGGAGATTAGAGCATAAGAAGAGGTGAGAAGAGTGTAGGTATCTCTTCCATTTATCCAACACAGCACCTGCATGCAGGCAAGGACTCTAAATCACCATCAAGTGGAACCATTTACAGCAGATCACAGCAGTATCTGAAAGGTGTGCTGTGCAAACTAGTGTGAAAATAATGGGGAAAAAAAAAAAGTGAAAAAATCCTCCTCCACATCAGGGAAACCTCCCGTTGTTATCTTCTACCGTCAGCAGAATCTCATCTACATTTGCTGCCACCTGCTAGATAAAACCTTACTTTCCCTCCCCATGACACGATCATTTGATCAATCCACTTCCCCCACACCAAATCCACAGCTCAGCTCTCATGCTCCCGTTGTAAAGCAAAGCAACACCAGTCACCAAAGGGCTCTGTTCTACTAACGGTAGGAGCTTCACTCTCTGCATGCAGCATTAGGGATGGACTCTTAAGAAAGAGTTCCCCAGTACACTTTGGCCTACCAGTTACTGTACTCTAACACAGCACAAGGTTCTGCACTTAGCTCAAAGTCTCAGAAAAAACTCTCTTACTTGCATGAGTAACTCTTAACGTAATAAGAAATCCCAGCCAGAATATGGGCAGTGCAAGCCACCTGCTCTTACAGCTTCAGATGTTTCTTTGGCTCTATCAAAAGCCCACACCTGTGACTGGACAGGCATCCTGCCTAACCCTACATGGAGTATTTGCAAAGGAAAAGCTCAGATTCTGGAGACAAAACTTATCTTACAAGAAGTAACAAGTCTCCTTAGTTACCTTCTTTGTTGCCACCATAGCGGTATTTCACGCCCCCAAAGTGCCACTCTGCCTCCAGGTGCTTTGGCAAACAAGAACTGCGGAACATCTGTCCATCCACAGCTGGAATGAAACCAGAGGGGAGAGTCAGCAAGGACAGGATTTAACACAGTTACTGATCAACATGCAGAACCAGAAAAGAAAAGGCTGGAAGATCTGCATTAAGTTCTCCAAGCAGTAGTGCAGAAACGTGAATTGATGGATGCTGCACAAGCTGATTACGCGGTAAGGACCAGTCTCAGTCTGGGAAGGTTGTGTCCATTTTGTCCTCCAAGCTGCAGAACAGCTGGGCTTGTCATTTGTTATCAACAGATAAGGGTAATGGCTGTTCACCACAAGAAACAGGGGAGGTAATAAATTAGACACACAGATACATAAGCCCTAACAAACAGCAGATAAGAGAGACAAACACAGAAACTCAGCAGTGAAGACAAAAACCTCCCAAGACGCTGATCAATGGCCACTGTGGGACTGTGCAACATTTACTATCGGATGTTTAGAACATCAAAGACAGTGAAAGGGGGAATCAAGGGATGAGGGAGGCACGAGTGTGGGAAAACAGAGGGAATGATAAAATAAGGCAATCGCAACTAAGCAGGGTCCTGGTGAGTAATGCTGTTCTGGCTGAGCCGTGTGTCCCACCACTGCAGTGTGCTCTATCTGCTTCTTAAACACTATTCCCAACTTCCTTTTTTTTTTGTTTGAGTACACTCTAGTATCATGGAATCCTGGAACTGTCAGAGTTGGAAGCAACCTCTAGAGCTCATCTAGTCCAACTCCCCTGCTAAAGCAGGATTGCCCAGAGCACATCACTCAGGACTGCATCCAGGTGGGCCTGAAAGGTCTCCAGAGAAGGGGACTCCACACCCTCCCTGGGCAGCCTGTTCCAGGGCTCTGTTGCCCTCACCCTAAAGGCGTTTTTTCTCATATTTCAATGGAACTTCCTCTGTTCCAGCTTGTGCCCATTGCCCCTTGTCCTCTCACTGGGAACCACTGAAAAGAGTCTGGTTCCACCCTCCTTCAACCCACCCTTTANCTCAGGACTGCATCCAGGTGGGCCTGAAAGGTCTCCAGAGAAGGGGACTCCACACCCTCCCTGGGCAGCCTGTTCCAGGGCTCTGTTGCCCTCACCCTAAAGGCGTTTTTTCTCATATTTCAATGGAACTTCCTCTGTTCCAGCTTGTGCCCATTGCCCCTTGTCCTCTCACTGGGAACCACTGAAAAGAGTCTGGTTCCACCCTCCTTCAACCCATGCTTTAGATATTTGCAAGCATCACTAAGGTCTCCTCTCAGCCTTCTCCAGGCTAAAGAGTCCCAGCTCTCTCAGCCTTTCCTCATAAGGGAGATGTTCCAATCTCAGTCATCTTTGTTGCCCCACGCTAGACTCTCCAGTAGTTCCTTGTCTCTCTCGAACCAGGGAGCCCAGAATTGGACACACTATTCCATTTGTGGCCTCACCAGTGCAGAGCAGAGGGGAAAAAAACCTCCCTTAACCTACTGACCACATTCATCCCTTTGCAGCCCAAGATTTTGACCCTCTTGGTGACAAGGGCACATTGCTGGCTCATGGATAATTTACTATCTACCAGGACCCACAGATCCTTCTCCTCAGAACTGTTTTCCAGCAGGTCCATCTCTAACCTTTATCGGTGCCTAGAATTCTTCCTCCCCAGGTGCAGGACCCTACACACTTGCTCTTGTTGAGCCTCATTAGATTCTTCTTTGCCCAGCTCTCCAGCCTGTCCAGGTCACGCTGGGTGGCCACGCAGCCCTCTGGGGTGTCAGCCAGCCCTCCTAATTTGGTATCATCAGTGAACTTGCTGAGGATACTCTTGGTCCCCTCGTCCAGATCATTGATGAATATGTTGAACAAGACTGAACAAGTCCATCTAGCTGGCAAGTAATAATCCAGAAGGTGGAAAGACCCCAAATCCCAGCCAAAGGGGGACAAAAGGCCCAAGGAATACTGGAAGGCCTTAAGGTTTGGGTCAGAGAATGGGAAAGGCTCAGGAATGGGAATATGTGTTCAGGTTAGTGAGTGAGAACATGTATGATATGCTCATGGACTTAATCCAGACCAGTCAGTGAATACAACAGGAGGTCTAGGGGAACATGGTGGGCCAGGCCAATAACAGAGAGACCTATAAAGTAGGTTTGGCCTAAGCAGCAATCCTTAGGAGCAGGATCTGCCCACGCTGTTTGTGCTCCTGTGGATGCTTGTGAAGATGTGTTTGTGGCTGGTCACTTCTCTATGGTGTTTGTATGTTGCCACATGTGCATGTCTGGAATTTGCACTCAGTCTTGCTGCTGGCTGAATCTGGAAACAGGGAAAAGCAGCTGTCTCACAAGACAACTCCTTTACAAGTGGTAGCCGCTTCCAGACAGATTTGTACCAGTGAAAACACAGAAAAACATGAGAGAGTGAAGACACGGGAAATGAGCTGCTGACACAAGACTAAGTCTAACCACCTCTTCAAAAAATCTTTGATGCTTTATCATATGAACATACCTTCCATATTCAAGGCTCCAAGTGTTGCTAGTCTGGCAGCTTTTAGTCCAAATCCCAAATAGCTGTAAATAACAAAGACAGACATTACAGTTTTAATTCTTGCACATCCGGCATGCTTCACCCATAGCCTCTTCCTAAATCCTGGAACAGCCAAACCAAATTTCTTCCCTTTGCTTCCCACAAGTCTCCCCTCTCTAAAACAGAGAATTCCCTTTGCCAGAACTATTCCAAGTACCAAAAGTGACACAAAGCCAAGAATTGCAGAGAGCTGTAAAATGGGTACATCTAAAACTGCAGAAAGCAGCTAGAGCTGATGCGACATTTCTACAAGACATTAACAAAAAGCAAAACCACACAATTTTAAAAATGAGGGAGAAAGAAGAGTATGTGAGGAGTGCATGGGGAATAGGGTGGCCATTCTTATGGTCACACACATGAGACTTAGGCAGAACTAATAGGAGGTGCAAAACTTCCCACTAAGTGGGAGCTGTGCCTTTGTGTGAAATTCACCCCTGTTTGACTCCAGAGATTATTGCTATGCTCACTACAAGCCAGGATGGGAACAACATTTCTAAGAATGTCATTACTTGTTGCCGGCTTCAGCAACACAGCTGGACTGAAAACCTTCACTCCCATCTCTGTGTCTGGCTACTTATCCCTTCAGTCGTGTCAATACAAACGTTTACAGAACAATCACAGCTAAGCTAACCTCCAGCTCCCTCACTTCTTAGATGACTTTCAATCCCAATTATTTGAAGTGATCTGAAGGACTGCATTGGTGGATACAGCAATCAGTTACATCAGTAAAAGTAAGCAGTAGGAGAGGAGGACTATTAAATCAGCTTTGTTGTCAAGTAAGCATATTCTCTAACTGATTGAGATGATAGTCTTCACTAGGAACAGGCCAAGACCAGGTCTATTACACATTTACACATGGCTGAGTTCCAACTGGACTAAGTCATGCAGGTTTCACTGCAAATGTCTCAGAAACTTGTTAGCTGAATGCAGTAAGCACAATTATATTATTCCAGGCCAAGTATCCTCTCCAATTGGTTCAAGAATCTGTTGTGCTCCGTGGTCTGTATCAGCTGCCTGTGATTGTCTCTTTGGTTTACATTTACATCAGTCTAAGTTTTACTTTGTGTCCAGTGGCTGAAGAGGAGATGTGCCATTTCGAACTAAGAAGGAAAAAGTCTTAGAAAGGTCCTCTTTCCATATCTCTGACCAGGTTTAGTTCTGATTACTGGCATGATATCCACCTTTCTGCTCAGTCCAGATTTGCCTTAAAATCAGTAATAAGAATTCTTCTTACATATAGTGAGTCATAATGCTTCCTCTTCATTTGACAGACTGACTAATATTCCCTTGCAGCGACCTCAACTACGATCCTGGAATGTTTCCAGTCAACTAATGTCATGTTCCACTTCAACTAATGTTTCAAGCAGATAAGAAAATGAATTTAAAAAGTCATGATCCCAACAGCTGGTAACGGGGTGACATGGCCATTTGTGGTTAGCTCAGGGGCTAAAGGAAAGACTGACTTCCCCAGCAGAGACAGCAGCCTTTTTGCTCCTCACCTGTGGGTATAAAGCTTGTAGGTACTATTAAACATTTCAAATGAGGTAAGAAAATCGCCAGGGGTTTCCTTCAAAGTTTCCTAAAATTTAAGTAAAAGAAGACATCTGTTAGTTTCTATTATGCAATGAAAGATAACCAACTTTGACGTAACATCACAGACAATTTCATAATGATTGTGATTGGTTTTCAGTTGTTTATAACTTTGGTAAGAATACCTTGAAAAGCATAAAGTTACCTTAAAAACAGCTCCACACAGCTACCATTATGTCCTCTATTTGCTTGTAATCTGTATTTCTTTAATTAATCTCTTATTGTTACAGTATTTAGTTCAAAATGAATGCAAGAGTAAGCGTGTAACCACCTCAGACTCAGGAAGGGGAAAAAGCAGAAAACCCTCTGCAAACCAAAGGTGAAATCCCTGCTAATTCTGTCAGGAAAAACTCTTCAGAAACATTCTGAGCTACAAATGTGCTTGTTTTGTATGAACATGATGGTACAGGTGAGAAGCAGACACAGCCGTAGCAGGAGGCAACATGAACCTTGACTCCACACTGCCCTACTAATTCACACCATTGGTCCTGGTCAGTGGCAAATCCTTGAGGCCTTTTGCTGCAAGGCTCTAAGAAGAAGTCTGAATCCTAAGCTGCAGCTCAGCCTACTTCACAGCTCTATTTATTCTCCAAAACCCTGATACGTAACACCCTCTCCTGTTGGTCCAGTGCCCACTTCAGCAGGTGTTATCAACACAAAACAGAGGGCAAGTCTGGAGTACTTCAGGCTTTGCTGAACAGGATAAGGTTGCATGTCATGTTTAACATGACCTGCTATTGCAGGATTAAAATATCCTGATATGAAAACCATGTGTTTTGTGGTCCCCAAACACCCCTTGAGAATTTCAATTTCTGTAAACAAAAACTGTTACATAAAGGACTCCTTCAGAAAGAGGGACAAACCCAACCACTATCAAGGTACAAAATGCTGTAGTGCCCTTCCAATACCCTTGTAATTTTCCCATGCAAACTTCAGGGACAGAGGGACAGAGGAATTCCCAGAGAAGAAACCAAAGAGGGACTGGCTGAGCTATTATAAAGGCGCCCCATGAGGCACCCCCCTCCGCCCTCCATCCCAAATTTAGTGAGGATCTGCTATCAGTCTTGGCTAATGGAGCCAAGGGGAAGATAACTAAAAGATAACACAGAGCAGACCCTACATTTCTTGTAATAATGCAAAAGTACTCCCTGAAAATGTTCTACATTCATTGAATAAGAAGTAATTTTCTGCATTAATGGGACTTCAGCCTGGGTCTAGAAAACAAAAGCTCTTTCTCTTCGGTTTTACCCATTTGCTTGCTTTCTTTTTCCTTTGTTGTTATCCAGGCTCCTTTGTTTGCAAGCGCCTATCAGCCAACTGCTGATGTCAAAGGGAACAGAAATACAGATGTTCTGTACGCCACAGATGTTCTGCTTGTGTGAGTGCGGACAAAGTGGTTTCAGAGAACTCAACAGTGATCGGGTCCCTCCCCTGGCCTTACAGTCCCAACCCGCACACTTGTAACCGCTCCTCACCTCGAACCGTGGCAGGAATGTGATTTGGGTTGAGGCTCCTCCCAAGTCCAGCGTCCCAACAGTATGCTGGTTCTGGCCAGACAGCTGCCCTGCAAACACCACCATGCTCAGAACACACCCAAATCCACAAAGGCTAAAATGCGCATATGTATTTATGTTCAAGCAACCAACAAGACACCACATTATCGCAGCACATAAGGCTGAGCTGGCCTTCAAAGACAACAGATATCCCAGAGAAAAGATAGGCAAACAGAAGGTATTATGAAAAGATTCATACGACTTTCTTCCTTGATTCTAATTTCACCTCCAAAACGACAAAAGCAGATAAACTTCTAGATACCCAGCAAAAGCTCAAAGTAAGAGACAAAGTGTCTCCTGCAGAAGACTGTTAGGGAGAGTATGTGAATTCTGTGACCACCATACAGCTGGTCAAAAGCAGTAGGAGACACAGGACAGTAAGAGCAGAACCAGCTATTATCATTTCTCTTCACCCAGAGCAGCTTTTTTACTTGCTGACGTATCTACTAGAGCACTGATTTGGTTTTCTCTTCGCCAGATTGCGTTCCCACAACTTCGTAGTGCCATGGGGCTGAAGCAACAGCACACTCCCTGTTGCACAACATCAGCTGCATGGTTCATGCTGGGATGAAGAACATTGTTAAACTTTCTTTCCCACCTTCTAACAGAGTACCAGTACAACTCTCCTAGGTATGTTAGGGGAAGCAGCTTGTCAGTGCAGCCCTGTCCTGAGTAAATCCTGGCACCTTCTGGATGAAGATGCCCCCTTCTCACTACAGGTGCAGCTCTCCCCTTGGAACACAGCCTGCCCAAGCCAATCCATTGCTTCAGCACTGGTGCCACAGCGAGGAGGAAAAGCAGGCCATGGCAACCAAGGCAGAAGAACTTAAGAGTGATCACCTACACAGAAGAGACTCAAGTTCATATTTAGAGAGAAGTTATACAGAATTAACTACCTGTCAAAAAGTTCACAGTGATCCAGGCTAAAATTCCTGCAGAGTTAAAAAAAAAGGAGAGAAAAAAAAGTCACCACTGAATACTCCCACAACCCCTGCCCACCCTTACCAGCCCTGCCCACGTTACTTATTTACCCAGAAATCATTATTAACTTAACTGCCTCATACTTCAGAGTGACACAATGTGACACAATGCATTATAGAGTTGTTAAAATCTCACAAGCGGGGATAGGTAGAACGTTTGTAACGTCCATGCAACCGCAGCACGCACAAATCACGTCGATCATCCAACCGATACGCAAAGAAGTAATGAGCTGACACAATGCACAAGTTGCCTTGGGCACGTTCTCCCCCCCCAGCATTTCAATTCCTAACTGGAAAACTGCATCCACGCCACCCCGTGTTTTAATCTCGTGGATTCTGGAATTACACTACAGACACAGCGGCAACTGGTAAAACACAAACTCTTCCAACTCCAGCAGCTTGCCTGACACTGGCGTGACCCTTACCCAAACATGGGCAAACGTGACAGTAGAAGAGGTGAGATCTTAAAAAGAAATCTTGGTGGGCTGCACCTTGCTCTATGACGTGTTATTGGTTCTGCTCCCCGCCAATACAGCACTTTCCCCTGCTATGCAACTCGTCCCGTAACCCTAGTGACACGCCACGCGTTGCGCCACACTTCCTCAGACACTTGCAGACTTTGTTACTGCTCCTTTTCTCTTGGCCCATGTGGACAGACCTTGCTCTTTAATCTTCCTCCTTTTATTAGTTGCTTGAGCACCCTGATAATTCTTTTTGCGTTCCTTGAACACCTTCCAAACTGGCAATACATCTGCCGCAATGAAGTGTTCAGAACTGAATGTAACATCCCAGATGGCTCTCACCAGGCATCCATAGCAGAAGGACTATTGCCTGCCTACTCTCCAAGGCAGTGCCTCTGGGTACGTAGCCAAAACGTTTCAGTGGCTGTTCTGCACTGCAAAATCATCACTCTCTCCAAACGTACAGCAGAATTAACCTTTTCTTGTATTTTATGTTACTTCCTTTGCTACTTTACCAGCTACATTATCTCAATCAGAATATTTTTTAAATTTATTCTTTTATTATGTATTTAATTATGTAATTTTTGTAACACCTGCCAATTATCCTTCATTTTCCTCTACTATTCACAATGCTTCCAACCTTAACCTGAATAAATATAACAGATAATTTTTAATGCTGACATTGATGAATTTACTAGGCATTTTCCATGACTTTCCCAGCTTGCTATCTATTGTCATGTAGCCTTTCAGAGGTGGACACCACCTTTTTCCCACCAATTCCCAAGAGCAGGCTTCAGCTGGTTAGCCTGGTTTCTGAGATGAGGTTCTCTTCTGGAACCTCAGAAAGTTTTGGATGAACTTTCAATCTAGCTAAATCTCTTTGTGTGTCTGCATTTGTAGGCTAACAGATGAGCAAGTACTCAGCACCTCCTAGGAAAAACAGGATTGCATTGTTTCAAACAGGGCTAGAAATCTTTCTTTTCCCCCCTTAGTTTAGTGACCATGTTTTCCCTTCTCATGCTCTTAAGGTATCTCTTTCTTTCTCCCATTTATCTTTGCTTTCACTCTTTCCTTCTTCTAAAATGTACCTTCATAAGACCCATCCATGATGCTAACGCTGTCCTCTGGAACAAGAAATGGTGATTCCTCAAAGACTTCTCTCACCTGAAGAAAGAAATAATGATTATATTGGTCTTGTCCGCTCTGAAGGTGACAGAGAAAGTTGTCTTATTTTCTACTGATGTAAAAAAAGAAAAGTGTGTGGAGTAGACAATATTCTTCCCTGTTCAAGGGCCAGGAAAGAAAGAAACAAGTATTGTAGGTCTCTCTCCCCATGCCTTCTATCCACATCAAGACAAAGGCTTTCAGGACCATAGTCTATGAAGTCTGTGTGTTTCATGTTGTCATGGGATTATAGTCACTTTTCACAGCTGAGATTCTCTTATGCTAAATAGAGATGGAGAACTGAGTCATGAAAGATGAAACAGAAACAGAGCTATACTAGTGCATCCAAAAGATCTTAGCATTACCTCTAAAAGCAAAGCCTGAGCTTTTTCCTCTGACAGCAAACGCAGTCCAGCTGTGGCTTTTAACACTACTGGGGTCTTCTTCCAGAGATGAGGTGGCACAGCATCTATAGCCATGTCCAACAATTTTTTGACACTTTCAGCACCCTAAAAGGAAAAAGATGTTTTTCTTCTGGGTTCCTCCTACAGGCCATCAGAAAACAGACCTCCCAATCTTCCCTCAACACTAATGAAACCAACATTCAGCAGCAGAAGATACCTCACCCACACCCAAGATAAGGATAAAAACTGTGCTAGACATCTTGTTAGAACCTCAAAGAGAATGTTTGCATTGGAAGGAAGGGTACATGCAGAGATATATCTTGGGTGAGAGAAATTTCATTGGTTGTGGAAGGTATTTTTTGGAAAGGATGGAGAGAGGTGAGGGAACCGATTACCTGACAAACACCACCTTGCAGTTTGATAAAAGTAAACGGTGCGATTACTGACCAAAGTGACCAAAGTCAGGGGAAATGGCTGCAGATTTCACAAAATGTAATATAAGAATTCCAAGTGTGTCCACAGTAAGTAGTGTAATTAAAACACCAGCTGTAGAATGTTTATCCCGTGAGGTACAGGCATAGCTGCCAGGCTCTCACTTACATCGCTCTAACAATCACAGTTTGGCTTTAGCAATAAGCATTTTTCCTGTGAAATTTCTAAGCGTTTCTTTTGGGGTGAATTCTCCTCTTCTACCCAACAAACGAGAGGATGGGAGTTTTCATCAAAGTTTAAAAAAGATCCAAAAGCCATTCACTCACCCATAAAGTTTTTCCCTCAAACTGCTGTAGCACTGAATGCAGCTGAGCAAAACGAGAAACCCAAAGCTCCCGCTATGGCAGCCCCAGCTCCAAGGTAGAGTATCTAATCTATCTTTTGTGGCACCTCCTTTAGCTTGTGACAGAGCTCACTGTCAGCCCGAGGGGATCTGGAAAATGGCAGCTTACTGCATGACTGGCCCTTTGTATCCCAACAGCAGGATTATTTTAGGTGTCTCTGCTCTGTTACTTGTTTCTGATTCCTGATACAAGAGTGGCATGGAATGAGTGTATCACACTCAAGTTCACCTCCACCCCCATTTGAAATTAAAGAGGATGGCAGTTAACTTCAATTTCCTATTAAAATTATAAATTTATATGTTATTTAATACATCTGATTGTGGAAGACAGAACTGTCCAACTGTGTTTTGAAAAACTCTGTATTTATATAAAGCAACAAAAGTCCTGAAGCAGTAGAAGAGCAACTGCCCATACCCAAGTCATTATTCAGCTGAAACTGTACTCAAATATCTGAACTGAGCCTGACTGAAGTGAGTCCTACATATCCCTGAGCACTGGCTTCCAGAGATATGGTTCCAAAGATAACAGCAGAGAACCAAAACAAACAAATGATTGGAGGTCTGGTGACAGAAACAGAATACACACCTAGAGGAATATTAGAGTCTCACTTGCCTAGCTAAGTCCATCTTTATTCTTCCCCTTCTCAGTAACTTATTAACAAAAAATAACTTTTGTACCTCTCATTGTACACACACAAAAATTTAAACGTTTTTTGGAGTCAGAGAGCCGAGCCCTCTTTCCTTGTCAGCACCACAGGACTAGGAAAGAAAATGCCCGCAGTCTTAACCGCTGGCTTCCAAACTACACAAATCTAAACAAAATATGCCAGTTTTGAACTGTGACCAGCACTGAAAATTTCAACCAAAAGGAAAAACTGAAGAAAATAATTAGTAAACAAGACAGGGATATATATACACTCATATTTAGGGTAGCTATAGGGGAAATAAACAATGAATATGGATGCTGCTAGAGCGAAAAATCACTTTGCCTTTGAAATTCTCAAAGGCATACAGTCTAGTTACATATAGCATTTAAGCAATTAATTAAGCCATTGTTCCATTGATGAAATATGTAAAACACCAGCTCCCATTTCACTGCATAGAAATTAACTCACAAAAGTAGAGCAACAGGTTTAGAGAGCCAGCAGGAGAACCTTTACATTTTTTCTTGACTCTCTGCAACCACAATTAGTAATACTTGAACTGCTCGATAGCGTCCAACTGACATTAGTAGAAGCCAGACCAACTCACAGGGAATGCAGGAGAGCTTACCTTTTCAGGCTGATCAGCATATGCAGAAAGACCTGGCTTCACAGACTCAAAGATTTCCCCTTCCAACTCTGGAAGGTCTTCTGCACAACAAAACATTACATGAAACAGTCAACAACTCAAATCTTTTCCCTTCGTTACAAAAAGGCTGCCTGCACCCCCTGTAAAGTGACCATCCCTCATTTCCCCCTGCAAACAGCACTATTTGCCTCCTAGAACAAGCTCTGCTCCATCACCTCAGGAGCGTATTTAACAAAATGTTGCCCTTGAATCCTCCAAGTTCACAAACAATTTATTAATAACCTGTTATAATGAGCAGCACGTTCAATTTATGAACTACAATGAGTCACAGCAACGTCGTATGACCGTTGCCTAATCTTAATAGCATTTCTTTCCCTTTCTGTCCCCAAGCTAATGGTGAAACACCAATTCATAATAAGACACACAGGGTCAACTTCTCATTATTATTAGGCAATTCATCCAGCTCACAAACGCAGAAGAGAGCTGACAGCTCAAGCACTTGGTTACAAAGCCAGAAAAGAGTGACCATTACTCCCAGAGCATGTTGCATGTAGAAGCTACCTGAGTATTGAATATTACAAGTCAGGCCATGTCCATCAGAGCTGGATGTTGTACCAGCCCTTCCGTACTGAGGTTGAACTTGTGTGAAGCCACGTAGGTGCTACGTGTGGCCCTGGAGGGCTTATTAGCCGAGTCCCATCAACAAATTTGCTGGCTCACTGTATCCACAATAACTGACCCTCTTGAATCCCGTTGCACGTGCAGCCAATTTGGGAACCCCTGCACTGTGTCAGCAGCAGATCTATCAGACTGTGGTGCATCTGCATGAGTTCTCCTGGAAATTGCTCAGACCTCTGGTGCTTATTAACGCCTTAATTTACAGATTTTAATTCACTACAAAATGTGACATATAAACTTACAGAATTTAAGTGTCTCTTGATATAATTCATGGCAACATGGAATTTGGCAAAACAGCCTCTTTTCAACTCAGTAAGACATTCTTTTAAGCAGCTGCGTAGATTAAAATCTTTGGAATTCAGAACTCTCCAGTACACCCAGAATTAAACCTCTCAATGTCAGAAGACTTACAAAAAAGGTATTTTTACAGCAAAACACGGGCAGAAACACACAATAACCATCTGCCAGAGGACTGTTTGAAAGACAAGCTGCAGAAATGGTCTAGCAAAAGATGTCCCTCCACGTTACCAAGGGGCTGGGAACTAAATGGTCTTTAAGGTCCATTCCAACCCAAACCATTCTATGATTCTACGAAATCTTCAGTTGTTCCCAAATACTCCGTTTGCAAAAAAACCCTTTGGGGAAGTTGGAACCTAAGTCCACAGAGTCCAAGTGAACAGACTGACATGGGGTCTTACCTGGGTTCTTCTGCACAAAGGTGTAGATGTGAATGCGGGTTCCAGTGCTTCCTGCATCAAACATTATGCCATAAAATGTGTTGGCTTTGGCGTTTATAGGGCACATGTTAGGTGGAAAGAAATACTGAAACCACATCTCCCTGGTTGAATGGGAAAGAACAGAAGACAAAGAGGAAAATGCCAGTGCTAGAAGGATGAGAAGTCTGGAAGATGCCATCTTGCCAGGAGCCCTTGAGGCAGTCAAGCATGGATCAACAATCACAGAGCTGCAGTAGGTCCTGTAGAGGAAAAAAAAAGGTAGAAATGGAAATTACTAAGAGCCCTCTCCTTAAAAAGTTTGTAGGGAGAAAAAAACAACAAACC
The DNA here is from genome assembly GCA_013400555.1 of Jacana jacana. Taxonomy (NCBI): domain Eukaryota; kingdom Metazoa; phylum Chordata; class Aves; order Charadriiformes; family Jacanidae; genus Jacana; species Jacana jacana. Next base: position 323,842 of record VZTM01000864.1, on the reverse strand, counting down.
AACCAAAAAACCCATCAGTCTGTACACATACATTCTGCCCTTTAGATGCTTTTCAACTACTCATCCAAAAGATGTGATTTACTGCAATTAATGCTGCAAGTGCATCTAAATGGTTTGTTCTTTCAGAATAAACGCTTCTCCATTTCCCAAATGCAGTAGGGTTAAAGCAGTTTGCTTCCCAGTATTTATAGCTTTGACTTTATTTAGACTTTTTTTTTTTCTCTCTGATTTAGCTTCAAGGTTCTCAACATTCAGAGTCCCCAGAACCTGCAAAAAGCCCAAATGTTATCTGAAAAGAAGCATCATCAAAGGGGAGCTCAGGGCAGAACCGTTTTGCCCTAACATTTACATACTTGAGATGCTGTGGCAGAACACAATTGTTATTCAGAGTGACAAACAAAGGGAATTTCATCTCTGGCTAAGAACAGCTGCTGGGAGAGATTAGTGCACAGAGAGACTGATGGCATATCTTTCCAGCAGCATCCTTGTACCCAAGAAAAGCCTGTGCTGCACAAGAAGAACCAAACTCTGAGTGTACCTGGGCTCTGCCTCTCCACATTTTTCACACTTTTCCTGTCTTCTTGATCTTGGCTTTTTGTCATTTCCTCCTGACACTGTTCTCATTTTCAGAATTATGAAAAAATTGAACAGAACTCCACCATGCTCTCACAACCAAAGCAGTTGTCCTGAACACTCAGGTTGCTTATACAGCTTCGAACAACAGCTTCTGTAAGCCAAGCCCCAAAATTGTGTGATTTGGTATTGGATATCAAGATAAAACTACACCTCCTCTCTGTGAACATGTATCTCTTTGCACAGGTTTTTTTCCTAAAAAAATTCAAATAAAGGAAATATGTGCACAGCAGTGATAAGGGTCCATTAGGTGCCCAAGTAAAAAGGAGGATGATATATAGTGCTGTTATTTCCATTTTAACAGCAGAAAAGAGCATGTGGCCAGATGCCCCACCATATGCAGTATCGCCTGCACTGACATACACAACACTCAGCACAGAGAAGGTGCAAACAGCTCCTTAGCATTCTCCAGACACTTGGTGACACATCCATCCACCCACAGCACTGAATATTCTACTTCATGTGTCTCTTCATCTGCTCTAAGACCCTCACCCGCCTCTAGCCCTTACATTTGTCTTTTAGCGATCTGCTCAGTCCCACTACCTTCATTCTCTCAACATCTTTATTTGCTGTCTCTTTCCTACATTTATTCATTCCTAATGCTAACTTCTCTCCTTCCCTTTCTGTGTGAATCTGACATAGCTTCTATGTCCACACACCTTTTTCCCCACCTAAAGAACTCACTTATCCTCTACTACCTTTTAACCCAGATTTAGACCTTGTACAACTTTTATTATTTCCATCCTTCACCTTTGTCCCCAGTTACAGCAAAGCAAGATTAGCGTTTATCCATTCTCAGTAAACAGTGCCACACTGGGTAACTCCTCGGGCGTTCAACTATCTCTAGGGCAAACTAAATGTCGCAGCCCACTGCAGAAGGGTAACCTTGCCTGTCTTCTACAACCTTTATTTCGATCCTCCTGTTCCTATGACATGCAGAGAGCTGCATGCAGAAGCAGCTCTTAATCCACTCTGCCTTAGAAGCACACTCTGAGAAGAGGAAGAAGTGACTTCACCATTCCACAAATAGGCAAGAGCCCTGACCAGCCTCTGCTACAGATCAACCCCAACCGCAGTAATTTCAAAAGCATTCACGTTTTACTCGTTTCATGTGGAAATGAGTAAAAGCTTCGTTCTAACCTGTAACACCTGAACAGAGTTCCTGAAAAGGGCTGAGCCAGTTGGCAGCTTCATAGCTACAGATTTGTACCAAGATGCAGCTGGTGTTACCCATGTTTGCTTCATCACAAGCAGGGCTACTGAAAATCCAAGAAGCAGCAGTGTTTTCACAGAACATAAACTGCATTAGTGAGTACTACCTTCCAGGCAGCCAGAAGAAGTGCTATTCTCATGCAATGTAAGGATTTTGCTTAGTGAACCATCACAAATGCAACCCAAGCACCTGCCTTAACAACAAACTCCAGAGTCCTATTACAAAAGGACACGTGACACTTACACAAGCCTCACAATCTCCGATAATCCAAAAACATCCAAGCAACTGCCATCATTAACACATACTTTTCTTGCCAGAGCCTTAGTCTCCCGTGAAGCACTCCCTCACTAAAGTTCTCCTCTCTATCCACCACCACACTTCCCATTATCCACTTCTCCCCTGACTTTTTTCCCTTTGTACCTTTATCCTCCTAAAGAAAGAACAATATCATCCAGGATTTTATTTTTCTCCACCCTTGTTAAAAATGAAAAAACCACATCAAGCCTCTTTAGTGTTTCAGACTATTTAACCAAGTGCACTAGCAAAACACTGGCCCCAAAAAGCATAAAAATAGATGAGGAAACTAAGAAATCAGAGACAATAGAGGGCAGAACATAACAGAAATGGCAATGGAAAAGGAATTTGCAAAGAGATGGTCAGAAGAAAGAATGGAGGCAAAAACTGAGGGTAGAGATAGACAAGGGATTAGTTACTGAGAAGTTATTTCCAAATATTCAAAATGTTTCCTGTATTTCCAAAAGAGTTTCTCTCAGACAACTTAAAATCCTAGCTGCTACCAGACTACAACAGGACGGGTAAAACGAGCAACAAAGAGAAGGGAGAAAGCAGGGCAACAGTAACATGAGCACCAGTTGCTTAAAGCAAGCGAGCAGCTCAAGCAGGTAAAACGCAGGGATCACCGAGAGTAGGCTCCTCTCACTGCCTTTATAAACGAGCGGTGACAATCGACACCCGCCGCCAACGCGTTAGGCACACACCTGAAGCGGGACGGAAGCCACGGCTATTCCACTCCAGAGACTCCTCCTGGAACCCACTTTCGGAGCGCTGCCACAAGAGACACCGCGCCTGCACTCCTTCACCTTCGCGTTCAGCTAGTAGGAGGGGACTACGTATCAGGCAAATTATAAGGTCGCGGGAGCATGCAAAAACCATCAGCCCAGCTGCTTTATTCAAATTTGAGCTTATCATTGCTCAACACCAGCGCTGAAACACGCTCAGATAAATTACACGGGACGAACTGCAAGAAGGTGAAAGTTAACCGAGTTCAGCAAGTCAGTCAAACATTTACACAAAGGTTAGAGCTGACCTCAACAGCAGCGCGCTGGGTTCAGTCACACCAGGCAGAACACTCGCTTCCCAGCACCGAGAAACACCCCATAGACATCAGCTGCACAAGGCAGAGGATTTTAGATACTAAACTGAAAAACCGAAGCACAACCAATATAAAGATGTGGGAGCTACACAGATTGTACGACTCCAAATCGTGGGGGTGCTGCTTAGAGACTGCCAAGACTGAAAGCGTGCATCGGAAGAGAAGAAACACCAAACAAACCCCCAGCCAAACTCTCCTTAAACAACAGAAGCAAAAAGAAAGCCAGAACAGGAAGAAGAAACCTTAGGAGGGCAAACCAGAACCTTACTTAGAGGTCACCCTACGCAGAAATACGGGTCATTTTTGAGACAAGAAAGTCTCACCCGCCTTCTTGGGTATTTCTGCCAAAAGAAGAGGCTCAAACCACAGCAAGAGGAGTGTCTCCCTGCAACAACGACCGAGCCCGTCCATCCTGAGTGGAAGGGACAGCAGCGTGCCTGGGATACACAGGGATTTCCCTTCTGCTTCCTAAACCAGCACCGGGGAATACGTGGACATAGAGAAAAACATATTAGAAAATAAGGAGAAATATTTAGGACATAGAAAAGCTTAGGCAAATGTTTTAGGAAACAAACCAGACAAACCACAGTTAGATTCCTGTTGTTATTTATTGCTCAAGCACACCAAAAATCGTTCCGAACGGAAGGTCTATTTTCTGCACTAAACCAGTAACAAAATCTGTTTCCCAGATGGGCGGCTCTTAAGGTACCAAGATCTATTTCCCAGATGAGCAGCTTTTACATGTAACACTCCTGACTAAACAAATACAGTTTTTACCCCTTTCCTGTCCCCAGCAACAAAAGGTCATTACATTTTTCCTGGTAATAAAAAAAAAAAAGCTTTCTTGGACTGTTTTGAATAAATAAATAAATTTAAGCCTCTTAAAAGTACACGGTTAAAAAAAAAAATCACAAGAGAAAGAGTATGTGAATTCACTGGCAGAAATTCCTAGTATTTCCATGAGGATGATGGCACAATTTGCTTTGCATGCTTAGGTTTAGGGTAAAATTTTGGATCTAGAGCTTTAAACGTTAAGAGGGAAAAGAGAGGGAGGGAAAAGAGAGGGAGGGAAAAGAGAGGGAGGGAAAAGAGAGGGAGGGAAAAGAGAGGGAGAATATATATAGAGAGAATAGAGAAAAGAGAGAGAAAATAGAGACAAAAGAGAGAGAAAAGGAGAAAAAAAATAGAAAAGAAAAAAGAGAAAATAAAAGAAAAAAATAATTAAAAAAGAGAAAGAGAAAGGAAAAAAAGATTAAAAAAAAAAAAAAAAAGGAAANAAAGAGAAAGAGAAAGAGAAAGGAAAAAAAGAGGAAAAAAAAAAGAGAAAAAGAATAAAAAAAGAAAAAGAAGAAAGAGAAAGGAACAGAAGAAAAGACAAAGAAACCAGTCCCCGCAGGGGCTTATCAGCAGTTTAAACCTTCTCCAGCCCCGAGGCTCCAAACGCGCGTTATTTATTTATTCCCGTTTCTGGCCGAAGGGGGTTCTCGGTTTTCCCAATCCGCTGGAGCGGGGCAGGTTTCCCCGCGTTCGCCAGCGCCCCTTCACAGCCGTGTCACCGCGCACCCGCGGGGGCGGCGAACGGCCTCTGTCACGGTGACCGGCCGCTGTGCTTCAGACACCGCATCCGGACGCGGAGGGCTTTTTTGGGTGCGGGGGCCCTTTGGCTTCCACCCCCGCCTGGGGACACGGAGGCAGATCACCGCGGGACACCCCTCTTCCCGGTCCAACTCCGGTAGCGCTGCAGGGTTGGGGTTTTGGGGTTTTTAACTTTTTTTTCCCCCTACCCCTGGACTCCAGACCTTCCTCCCAACCCCTCAGGCGGCTGAAACGCCCCCCGCTACCGGCGCTTTCTCTCCTCACGCTCCCCGCTCCCGGCCGGCGGCGGCGGGCACGGCCCTGGAGCCCCCGCCGCTCCCCTCGCGGGGCCGGTACCGGTATCGGTACCGCTGAGCAGAAACACGCGTGGAAACACTGATTTCTCTCCTCAATATCGCCCCTCAGCCGCCGCGCCATGGGGACAGCGCGTCCTCCCGCCCGCCCCGGGGAGTAACGGGAACGCCGCCGACTGTCCGGGCTCGCGGAGGTCTCACTCCGCGCCCCAACGTCACACCCCTCCCGGGGCGCC
>VZTM01000864.1:303341-318314 GCA_013400555.1 Jacana jacana | reverse complement strand
CCGCCCCGGTGACGGGCGGCCGGGTGAACGTGAGGCAGCAGCGCGCCCTGGCGGTGGGAAGGCTCCAGGCGGGCTGGGTTGTGAGGGGGAGGCCTTGGCCTTGGAGCCTTCCCTGGGGCCTGCTCCCTCACGCCGGCCGCGCCGCCGGCGGCCAGAGCTTGTGGGCGCTGCGTTTTACATTACAGTATTTGATTATAAGTTTTTCCCATTTTGTCTCCTTCTTATTGAGAATTTCTAATTGGCGGGCAGGCTGTTGTGTCCCCCCAAAAAAGAACTGGAAGATAAATTTCAGTAAAAAGTTAGAGAAACTGGCCAAACAGAGAGCTGAAGTTAATAAAGGAGTTCCACAGGGAGAAGGTGGCGATGGAGAAAGAGCTGGAAGATGTAAGTTTGTCATAAATGTGCGTTTGCAATATTTAATTGGAAAGCAACTGTTCTCTCTGCCTGGCAGCAGTTTGGAATGGAAGGAGAAGTTTGGAAGTAGAGGAGAGAAGACATTGCCTGCTTACTAGGTTGTTTTCTTTACCGAGTGAGGAAAAGCACGAGGTTGATAAAATGCAAATTCTGAAGCCAGGGCTCACTTTGGAAATGGTTTGGGGCTGTAGAGTTGTTGTTGGTTTTACACATAACATGGGGTCATACAAAGGTGAACTGGAGCATCTAGTACACACTTTACAGATATGCATAGAAGAACTAGCAATTGACTGTAATAAGCAGTGTTTTTCTGACTGATGTATTTCTCTGTACTCAGTTCAGTTAGAGTGTGAATGCTGGTGGTGTATCATCTTTTGAACCACACAAGCCATTTAGAATATAAAACTAGGGGCTGTCATTAAGCACTTTACAGCACATGACCTATTTTGTTAAGGTTATTACAGTGGAAATAAGAAACATGTAATTAAATAATTCGTCCATCAGCTCTTATAGTTCTCATTTGTGCATGAATTTCACTCCTTTCATCAGTATTGCAAACGTGCAAGAGCACACCCCAGGCTGTAGAGTATGAAAGCTCGAGGAATGGAATACAAACACTTCATTTTACATTGACTTATGATTAAACCTAGATTTAAAAAGAACAACAACAAAGGGGTTTTTTATGTTTCTCCTCATTCTCCTTTAGTTGATATGATTTTGCCACAAAATGCAGGATTCCATGTTCAATTCATGGTGCTGATTTTGGGTAGTGCATTGCAGCAGCTCAGACACTCTGGCATTTCTTGCCAGCTGTTTGGTTTAGAAAACAAGTTTGTTGTGGGATTAGAAAGAGGGCTGAGCGTAAATCACCATTAGATGAGGATTGCTTTGCTCTTGTTTCTTCCTCACAGGAAACACAACAGTTTTGGCTAATTCAGCTCCAGCTTTTGACAATACTAAAGAAGAAAGCAAAATTGGGTATGATGCTAAATTATGCCACAGTATCTAACATCTCCTCAGTCCTGGTTATATATAAGTGGATGCAATTGTCTCTGTCATCTCTCCCACTTTAGAATACTTTGGGTTGTCCGAAGATCTATATTAGTGTTTCTGTACACAAATAAATGTATGTGTGACAAGAGAAAGGAAATTTTTATTTATTTTGAGATTTCCAGTCACATTAATCTTTTAGTAGCACGTGTTTAGACTTGGCTTTCATTAAAAAAGAATATTGATCTCGTGCCCCTTTAAAGTCTCCTCTTTCAGGAGGATTCTCATGCGGAAAGCCGTGATCATACAAGGAGATGCTCTTTCAGCGATTACAAGGAGCTTTGATTAAAAGGCAAAGTCTATTAATTCGACTTTGTGTTTGGTGTAGAGTTGCTTAGAGAGAACGGATCAGGGTGAAGATTCATACACCTGATTTTCAGATACAGACTCAGATACAACTATACAGCTAACTATAATACTCCAAGGCAAGCAATAGCAACTTGCCTTGGAGGAATAAGTAGGGAGGGGTTCTGGATGCCATTACTGAGTGTCATGTCAGATGTGAGGCATTCAAGCACACAAAAGAAAATGTAATACTCAGACATCAAATGATCAGATAAAGTTCATAGGCAGGAGCCCTGGAGGGATTTATATGGAAAAATGAGAGACGGCTCCTTTGGAGAGGCAGGCTGCCACTTCCAGAAACAGGAGTGGAAGTGAGTTGTAGCCCATTTCACAAAGGTGGTTAAACTGTTTTAACATAATTTTTGGACTTAGGAGTATCAAAAAGCTTTGAGAATGTAGACTGCAGTGTCTTCTAGGCAAGAAATAATTCTTAATAGCAGAGAGACAGAGGGTGGACAAAGGGCATTGTAGTAGAGTCAAAAAATTGTTATGAGAAACTCTAGATTATACTTTTGTGTAATATAAAAGATATATTCTTTAGCTTATTTTTATAGTGAATGTTGAAATAAAAAGAATAAACAAGTGGGTAGAAAGTAACAGCAGTGAGATGAGACGGGAACATCATGATCAGCCAGCATCTGCAGCTTGATCTAAAAGGGCATTTCATTAGCTAAGAAACACAAATATAAAAGTTGTATTTCTAGTACAATTACTTAAAACCACCTGTTTAAAAAATGCTATTGGAAGTCCAGATAAAGATCCCACAAGATGTATGCACACAAATGAAATGTGATATAAAAGTGTCTAGAAGAGGTCTGGAGAAAGTGCAGGAATATTCCCTGCGTTTTTTCAAGGAGCAGGTAGGCTTGGTAATAAAGATGGCTTTTGGTACAGGAGAAGTTGGATTTTAGAACTTCTAAAAGAAAGATATAATGGGCTTTAATAAGACAACAGCAAAGTCGAATAGCAATGCTGATTAGGAAGAGAATTACAGTGTTTTGAAAGTGAATGTTTGTGGACAGGCTGTTAATTAGTATTTCTTTCTAAGGTGCATGAATGAATGCCAGTGTCTTAATGGCAACTTACCTAGAGTACTTTACCTTTGCAGCCCAGAAAATGTTTGTCCTACCCTAATACTCATTACACAGCAGGCCTAATTATCAGATTCATTATCTTCTCCAGTAATCCTTCCGCACATTCAGGTGTTCACACTGCAGATAGAGCACACAACCACAGCAATTACTGACTCATCTGCACTTTTCACTGTGGAAGTTACCTTGTGAGCAAAGCTGAAAATTCTAAATCCCTTGCCTGCTACACTATTTCTTTGCCTTCCAGTTTGAAAACCATCTGAAATACATTTTCCTCCTTCTTAATATTAAGGTTTTATTCTTTCCCAAGGCAGGAACTTGGAATGACACTACACAAGCCACTAGTGGCGCTAGTGGATTTGGACTAGTGATTAGAACTCTGTATACATGCGTTGCTATAATTTGATGAAGATACATTTTCAGTTTGTATTAAAGTCACTGACGTGAAGCTTAAGAGTTTTTGTGATCAGATGATGTGTCTGTGGAAACAGAACCATTCCTTGAAAAGCGGTATGAGGAAACTGATAGGGAGGTCCTTGAGATACCGTAAAAGGCAGGTGTATATGTGGGTTACAGGAGTTGCAGACCAGCCTCTGCAAAGAGGGGAATAAAGTCAACATCACACCTATAAAGTGCCTTACCAAGGAACAGCCACATTCTGCAGAAAGGTATTAGCATCTTTTTAATGTGTAATCAAATTGCAAGGTGAGAGTTTCCCTCTAGAGTATAGCAAAGAAAAAAAAAAAAGATACAAACGTCAGTGAATCCCCAGTAATTGCACTAATACATAACTGTCTGTTACAAGGCATCTTTACCAGAAGGCAGGTTACAAAGTGTTCACATTCAGATTGTTTAATTAGAACAAGTAATGATTACAATCATTAGAATAATATTATTTCCATGGGTGCTTGAATGAGTTCCCTGCAGGTCTCTCACGGCTGCATCATTTTCCAGGAACAGGAATAAAAATACAGGCTCTCCAGCTCCAAATGCTCAGTTTCTTAAAAACAGGATATACCAAATATTATCCTTCTCTAGTTATGGGACCTCCAGTCCCTACAGAACATGACAAGAGCAAATGTGACAAGGAGTCAATCAGTCAATGCACAAAATAGAGCTATAGTCAGGACAATGAACAAAGAGAACACGCCTGGCTGCTTCGTGATTAAAAAGCATGTTCTTTCCTCCTATTGACCCATCCATTTTCTCTCTCTTCCACCCAGACCCACACGACGCTGTGACGTGAACACACATATACGTGCTTATGTTTCTGCTTCCACAGTTTCATTATGTTACAGGACCTGTAGGCCCATAAAAAGGCACCAGACAGCTTTCAGGTATAAGGGCATCGACAGCAAGCTGGAGAATACAAGCCACGTACACAACGGGAACAGTAGTTTTCAAGCTGTCAGAGGCACGGTGAAGGTCACTGTACCAGACAGGAGGTTCTTTCATCCTCAGACAAGCAATCAAATACGCTTTCCTGAAAAATCCTTAGGACGCTGTTTCCCAAGTGTTTTTGGAAACAGCTCAACAGAGGAAAGAATGACATTTTCAACCCCCAGACTCGCTGTCTTCATTGTATGTAAAGTCACTTCTGTGAGACACCCAAGGTGTCCCAGTTATGTCACTCAGAACAAGTACTCATCTGTGAGTAAGGTGAACTCAAAAGCTTAACGTGTAAGATAAACAGGTAAAGAAAGCTGCCACAAGGTGTAGCCAGGAGTGAGTCACTAAGGCTAAAGATGCTGTCGTGGAAACCAGAGCAATGTTCAAATTCACAGGGTCTGAAAAGAAACACAAATTATGACCAATCTCACTGTCTGCTCTTTCAATTTGATACGGTTGTTTCCTCTGTGACAGGTTATAGGAAAAAATTGGAGTTCAGCTAGCCAAGAAACACTGACAGCAACAGAAAACCCAGACTGTGTGTTACACGAGCCTGCCTGATCTGCACAGAAACAGAGGTCCTTGAGAAAATGGAGCTTTTTATTTACTCCCAAGGAAATGATGATAGTCAGGACAAAGCTGGAAGTGCAGCATAGAAGGAGAAGGGCACCAGGAAGTGTCTGTGAAAGCTGATTTAGTTTCCCATGGTCGGCATAACCACAGCAGGCTTGGTGACAGTGGCATCTTCCTCTTTCCATTGAGAAATTACAGTCTTCAGCTGTGTGTAGAACTGCACTCCCTGGAATAAAGGAGAAACAGGAGGATCAGATGTTTGGCCTTCTGAATTCTTGAGGTGTATCAAGCAGTTTCTGCTGTATCTACAGAGGGTTGAGTTTCCCTCTGTGGGAACAATTCCTGTCAGCCTGTTCTTTTTACCAGTTTCCCAAAGATTCTGTTTCTGTGAGTAAGCTTGCTACTTACTTCTTCCCTCCTTGTCAAATCTCTTTTAAAAAGAATTGCTTTTTTATATTAAAGGGGGAAAAAAAATGGAATTGGCTATTGTAATGTGCATTATACTGGCTGTGATCACTGGTTGGTCTTCAGTTTGCTGGCTGAGGCAACTTCAAAGTCTCCTTATTAATGAGATCTGACAACTATCTTCCCCATGCCATTTATAATGTGATGTATCACGCTCTAACCCAATAGAGTACCCTGAGTCAGTAAGTTACCTGCTTGCCATAGAAATTGGTGTCTCCTCTGAAAGAAGCTCGAGAGCCAGTGAAAGAGAACATGGGCAGGGGTACAGGGATTGGAACGTTGACACCCACCTAAACCGAAGGAAAGTTGCCATATTAATCACAAGAAGTTAACGGATTGCAGAACACTCTCCAAAAGCTACTATATTTTGTTTCTTTAAATCTGAGGCTGGGTGCTGTTGGCTGAGTGATCAGTCACTACAGCTGGATGGCTACCCACTGTAAATGCTGAGTGCTAATAGCAACAGTTCCAGCCCGAACATACATACCTGACCCACATCTACTAAGTGAGAATATTTCCGGGCTGTGGCTCCGTTGGTGGTGAAGATTGCAGTTCCATTTCCATAGGGGTTATTGTTCACCATCTCAATGGCATCATCCAAAGTGTCTGCTTCCAGAACCACTAATACGGGCCCAAAGATTTCCTCCTTGTAGCACGTCATGTTTGGCTGCCAAGACAAACGGCAGAAAAAAACAGCTTGTATATAGGATATAATAAACAGGATATAACAAAAATATTGTAGCAAATAGGATATAATAAACAGTGCTCAGGATATTCCTAGGATCACCTATCATACTGCATTGCCACGGGCCATCCGTCAGTCCTTCTTGCCCGTTCACCATTTCCTGTGCCCTGCCCTCTATCTAGTCCACCAAAGAAGGTTCCACTTTTCACCTCCAGAGCGCTTTCTGCTTTCACTGCCTCCCTAACCTCACAGGTTGCTCTGACCAACCTGATTAAAAACGGGATTAATTCAGGATAGTTTACTTCAGTTCTTGTTGTCAAAGTGACTAGATCCCTGCTATCCTCTCCAATTTGGTGTCCAGGATATATGTCTGATAATTAGCAACATCTGACAAAACACCAGTTGGAGAGTACTTTAATCACTAAGAGCTAATACAGCAAACTACAAAACATTCATTTGACAAGTCTGACACGGCTCACCATACTAACTGCTGTGTAAGAAAATAAGAATCAATCACAAAATCTCAGTGAAACTTTTACTTTTGAATACCCAACTATATATGACACAGCACGGTAAGGTGAAGTTTTATAAGATATTTTAAGGTATTTAATGAAAACCAGGCAAGAAAATTCTGAGATAGATTAAAAACCTGAATTATAAAATAGCATAAAATCACCAAAACCCTAAGAATAGCAGAATTATCAAGATTGGTTTGCTAACATGGAGCCACTTACCAAAAAGAACTGAATACTTAAGGAAATCGTACCAGCTAATTGTATAAACCTAAAAGACTGAATTTAGGTATGAAAACTCAGGTGGATGTGTACCTGGTAAAGAATATTCCCCCCCCAGTGGTGTGGATCTCTTGCACACCGTGCATTAAATTGAGAGGCTGAGTCAACAACCTTGTGAATATATTCAACAACGAAGAGATTTTGTATAGTATCCTGTATCATTCCTGTGTAGATTACCACAAACATTTAACCTGCAAGTCCTTAAGCTGCAAACTGCAGGAATGTATAATGGAGGAAGGAAAAGTCCAGGTTTGGCTCTTCATCACACTCTTCCTTAAGCATCAGATAAGGCCATTACTGCAGAGAGTACACTGTGCTCGATGGACATTTACTTGAACGCAGTACAGGCCGCCCGTATCTTCTTCTCACTGGCTGCATTCTGTTCAAGTGAAGATCATCTACCTCCTTCAGAGTTTGCTGCACTGCTGCAAACTCTTCTGTCGCCTCCACAGCAGCGTTACAACAAGCACCTCACTGGAATCGGGCACGGGAAGGCTGCACCACTCGTGGGCTTTCTACCTGGTGATCATTGGTTACTGACTGAGTTGGGTAACCCATTTTTCAACCAATTCTGCAACATACAGCATCAAGCACTAGTTTTGGTCATCTTACCTTGACCTTGGCAAGGATCGTTGGTCCAACAAAATTGCCATTTTCATAGCCCTTCACTTTGATATTACGTCCATCCAGAAGAAGGCTGGCACCTTCTTTTACTCCTTTCTCAATCAGATGGCAAACCCGTTCCTTAGCTTGAGGACTGATTAGAGGCCCTAAATCTGCTCCAGGCTGGTCTCCTGTGAAGAGGCAAAGACATCAAGCTTTTAACTCTGACAGCTTCCTCTTCACAGGCATCGTGGAGATGGCAGGAAAAATCTGAAAATCCTGCTTCTGAGACACAGAACAAGGATCTGCAACATTAATGAACAGGAGTAATAGCCTACAACTCCCAGAATCAACAAATACAAAAGATTAGGCATAATTTTAGATGACCAAGAAGCCAAAATGCAACATCTGATTCTTCTCAGAGAGGAAACTTTTGCCCTTTGCAGGATGTTATTGAACATAAACAAAAGATAATTCTCTGAGAATTAATACCAAGCTGGTTTTTCCAAAGTATGTTTCCATTTTTCAGTTTCAGTGCACACTTACTATAAATTGGAAGGATCTCTAAGTGATGCTGCTGTATAAATGGTAGGTTTGAGTTAAACATAGGACATAACCTCCAAGCTCCAGTTAAAATAAGACCCATCCTCTAAACCTTGCATCACAGTCGCACTGCCAAGCCTTCCTACATACTCCTAACTCCACCTCTAGGGCTATGCTTCCCAATCCTGATAATCTGCTAGCTCCTACTTGTAACACAGCAAACCTATGGTGCTAATACCTCCAAGGGACACACCGTTGCATGGCAGATACTACAGTTGCACAAAAGTTAAGTAACTCATAAGAAACCATCACGGTCTGTACCTGCATTTACACGTAGATTTTTGGCTCGGTCCACAAGCTCTGGCAGCCATTTCTGAGCTTCTCCCACTAGAATTGCTGTAGACAGGGCCATGCAGCGTTGGCCAGCTGCTCCAAAAGCAGCTCCAACCAGCTGGTTCAAGGTGTTCTCTTTATTGGCATCAGGCATCACCACACCATGGTTCTTGGCTCCCTGAAACATAACACACACACATATAGTCTCTCATTATTAACCACCCCAGCCCACCTCTTCTCTAGTTCTCTGGCAACGTGTTCATACAGTAGGTATGACTCTGCTACCAAAAGGCTGGTAAGAAGGGCAGCCTCCTCACTACACTATCAGTAGCAAAGTCAGCTTCTGCTGCTGAGTGATGTGGTCTCTCTTAACATTCACAGGAGACAGAGGCAGTCTATGTGATGAAGTGTGCTCCATGTGGAGGCATTACCATGTTGGCCTGGACTCTCTTGCCATTCCGGGATCCTCTCTCATAGATGTACTCGCCAGCCTGATTGGATCCCACAAAGCTGATTGCTCTGATATCCGGATGGTCACAAATGAAATTCACAGCTTCAAATAGGAAATAATACATTATATACTGCAGTGCATAAATGCTTCCCTCTGTCCCCATCCCCACAGTGCTAAATCTATGCATCTTTCTTCTTACCAAAACTCCTGCCTCTATGCTTCCTACATTTTGAGTTCCCCTACCGTCTGTCCGTGCATCTCTCCACTAACTTCTCAGCGTGTGTAGTCCTGCCCCTGTGCTCATGCACCCCGTTCTCTGCCATCTCTTCATGCTCTGGGCATCTCACAAGGTGCCCGAGCGATGGTGAAGCAAGTTACTGTTTGTCTGTTGTCCTTGTGAGGGTACTTGCATGCTATGGAAAACATCACATTAGAAGCTACAATACTGGCATCCACTCTATATTCAGTGAGATATTTAATTCTTCTTTAGGCTTTTTTGTGGAATCATGATGATTTATCTCCTTATTTCAGTTGGAGCTTAGGTGGCTAAATAGAATTTGAGCACTGACACTCCTCGGGAACTCTGAACCCAGTCCCCAAAATTCCTGAAAGATTTGGCGCAAGATGGCAGCAAATCTCCCAGTCACCTCCCCTCCATCAAGAGGGGTGAAGCATCTGTCCAAACCTAACAGCAACAGTATCAGACTCTCCAGCTTCTTTAGCACCTCCACTGAACACACACCACAACACTTACATTACACCCTCCAGCCATATCCCAAGGGCTGTTATTACCTTCATGCTGTCCATGGATGATATTCAGGGTCCCATCGGGGGCACCAGCATCCTGAAACAGCTTGGCAAGGAACATGAGTGCTCCTGGTACACGCTCAGATGGTTTCATCAAGAAGGTGTTTCCACACACCATAGCCATGGGGAACATCCAAAGAGGAATCATGGCTGGGAAATTGAATGGTGCAATTCCAGCGCACACACCGAGAGGCAACCGGTAGGTGTAAGTGTCCATGTCTTTAGTGATGGAGGGCATGGTCTCTCCAAGTATGAGGGATGTCACGCTGCAAGCATGTTCAACCACCTCTGCAGCAGAAAGGGCAATATGCCACTGGATGATCTGTTAGCAACCAGTCCCCAAACTCCCTTCTCACCACTGCCTTGACCTAAGTCTTTCTTCCAGCCTCTTTTCCCACAGCTTAAAACTCGTTGTGCTCCAGAAAATACCTTTGTTCTGCCAATAAGCTCATTGTGAACAGATTCTCTCTTGAGTGCATTTTATGTCACTGTGATAGGAACACAGACACAACAGCCCCAGTAGAAGCAGAGGTATAGTATTACTGTACCACCTGGGCTGCAACCTTGGGCATCTGAGAGCAAGTGAGAAGATCTTATCCCTTTACAGCAATTTGTAGTCACTCCAAGGAAAAGGGTGGATCTAACAACCTGGAAGTAATTTTGGGTAGCTCAGTCTAAGGGAACTTTCTAGGTTAGAGCTACAATCGACCCTTTTCTTTTAGAAGGAGGCTGTGAAGGGTGCCTCACATACAGACTCCCAGAGCAATCAGTTGCTCAGGAAACCTCCTCCCTTTCTTTAAGTTTCTTGCCTTCCTATAGGACCCTTTTTTAACAGGGGGAGCCAGCAGCTTACGGAGGCCTCTGAACACATCTCCCTCAGCGTCAGCCAGGGTCTTCCCTTGCTCAAAGGTGATGAGCTTTGAAATTTCTTTCTGAAAATGGAAAAGATGAAGTTTATGAACATTAGAAAAGTGCCTGCCCATGCAACAGAGTGCAGAGATAAAAGAGTTTAACAGAGAATTGAAAGTCACAATGAAGACTGATTAGAACCTGGGAAAGCCTACACTGACTCATTTGCTCCATGTATATAAGAAGCCAATAAGGCACACAGGGGACATTTTAGAAAAGTCAACTGTGGGTTGGTTTACATTCTACAGCTTTCGTGTGTCACACCATAGACACAGAAAAAGCAATCTGGGGAATCCAAAGTCATAGTAACATTGTTGTCCCACTTGTCTTTGCCAACTGACACATTCTCTATCACGGCTGAAAGATTCTCTCATGGACTCGCTAAAGGAACAAGTGCAGACTAATATTGCCTAAGAAGCACTGCCTCTCTGTCCCCATTTGCTTGGAGAGTGCTTTGCTACACCTTTCAGTGACAGCATCTCAGTCAGCTCCCCAATCGTAGCAACAGTGGTTCATCACTGGCGAGAACTTCGTAAACCCCGAATCTCTTGATTTAATTCCTACAGTCAATGGCGATGCATTCAGCAACAGCCCCCACACACAGCCGTGGCCTCACCAGGTTGTCTTTGATGAGTTGTTGATAACGCAGGAAGATTTGCTGGCGACTCAAAACAGATGTTTCTGACCAGTTCCAAAAAGCCTTCTTGCAAGAAGCCACAGCTGCCTCCATCTCACTGGCTGTGGCTTTTGGTACACGGCCAACCACTTCATTTGTGGCCTGAAGGAAAAAACAAACTGCATCAAAACTCAGCTTTTTCCAGCCATCCCTGACAACCATTCAACAGTCCTTTCACACCAAACACCTAATATCCTTGTTCTACAAGGAGTTGTACTTCTGAGGGGAGAGCACAAAAAAGGTTCCTTCCTTAGTGCATACACAAGGCCTGGGCTACAACTGGAATAGTTCTGAAAACCTGCACTCTACATATCTCCAACGAAGCACCCAGAAAGCTGCAAATGCCATGCCCATTTCCAAGTTGGAGTTGAAGTGACTTGTCTGTCTTGCAGCTTTTAGAGAGTATAAAAGGCAAAGGTT
Source organism: Jacana jacana (assembly GCA_013400555.1). Taxonomy (NCBI): domain Eukaryota; kingdom Metazoa; phylum Chordata; class Aves; order Charadriiformes; family Jacanidae; genus Jacana; species Jacana jacana. Next base: position 306,766 of record VZTM01000864.1, on the reverse strand, counting down.
TATGTGGACTGTGGTCTTTTCCCTCTGCCTCATCTTGGCTCATCTGCTGTCCCGGTACATTAAATGAGGCAAAGTTCCTTTGGAAAAAGCAGTCCATGACTGTGCAATTGGCACTGATGTTAGTTTACCTAAATCATAGGCTGAAGTAAGATTTTTACATTCAATCTTTGTTTTACAGTATTTTAGCTTTAAAAGCTTGCCTTTGCCAGTTTAACCTCCTTCTGATGCACTCTTAAAACTTAAGTCTGCTTTGGCATAACAGAAACATCAGAGAGAAACTACTCACGAGAAAGAAAAGAAAATTACACATGCACATTGCTCACCACAGAGACCAAACGAGCTTCGTGAGCATGGCTTGCTGCTCTCATCACTTCCACAAACCAAATCAAAACAGGGTTTTGCAGAGAAAAGTTTTAGAAACTACTGTCCAAATGCTTACTAGGAGGGGTCAGAATTCTGAGTGCAACCTGATTGCCATTTGTTTTTGGTGGAGGACTCAGAGGAGTACAAGTGCTAATAACCTACGATTATTTTGCCCTGCATAGCACCTAGCCTCTGAATTCAGTGTGAATGTAGTGGCTCACAGATAGAAGCTCTCTGATAAGAGAGGAGCTTCAGCTGGCAGGTTTTTTTAACCTTGGTCTGAGTGAGCTTCTATCAGGACTTCACATTCAGCTGCCATCAAATCACAGCTGGTTGATTTCACATACAGGGTGAAAGAAACTGTTCAGAAATCTGAGATACTGATCACAGAGCCTTTCTATGAGCAAAAAAAAACCCAACATAAGCAGGGTTTAAGCTTCCTTTCTGGAGACTGGGATTTTACTACACAGGGAGATAAAGGAGGTCATCACTTTCCCAAGACTGACATTTCATGTGAAAAGGAAATTAAGAAGCAATTGCTCAGTGATAAATCCATCATAAGCTCCAAGAAATGTGTGTACTTTCCCCTTTTGCCAAACGCTTGAACAGAGGCACAGATTCTTGTTGCACAGTGACCGCCACTATATAAGGTGAGGCTGTTTCACTTACCGGGTTGTGGATATCAATCCATTCAGTAGTTTTGGACTCAACAAACTTCCCATCAATGAAGAGTTTGGTTGTTGGCTGTGGAGAAAAAACACTGGCCAGTGAGAGATTTTTGTCTTGAGATGCCCAGTCACCAGTGTGCTTTATGACATGCAAACCATCATCATTTACTGCTGTGGCACCCATTAGAGAGTCTAGATCCAGTATTTACAGCAAGACCCAGCTAACTGCTTAGGCTGAAAGTTTTCATGCTCTCTGACTCATTTTTCTCTCACTTTACACCAAACTGGCCAAAATTATTTCTAAAACCAGTTATAGCAAAAGCGCATTGCTGTGCTTTTGTTCAGAGCTATTTCAATCTACTCACTCACCCAATGCTCACTGTCAGGAAACTGAGAAACCTGCAATTCATAGATGTTCAAAACAAACAGTTAATAATTCACCTTGTGAGAAATCCATGTGCCCAGCGCACACTGTACTATGTCTTTCCTTCCCATCAAGCCACTGAGGAGGTTCATCTCTCCAGCTCATAGCTACAGGCATAAAGCTGGACCTTCCCTGTTCCCTGCAGCTAAGAGCAGTGAACCTGCACCTGCTGAGTTCCCCGTGATTGTCTGGGCTGGCAGTGGGGAGAACAGAGCTTTCCAACTCAGAGGCAAAGGAGAGAAAAGGGAAGTCTGGAATAAGGAGGCAAGTGTAGAGCCGAAGAAAAAGCAGGGGTAGAAGCTGTAACTAGCACTGCACAAGCAGCAAAACTGCAGACGCAGGAAAACAGATTGGTGTTGAGAGATATTAGTTGTTTAGCATAAATAAGTTTTAAGTAGAATAAATCACTTGGGATTAGAATACGGTGCGATTTGTGGTTGCACAAATGTATCGGGGAGCAGCGTGAAGAAATTAGGATGTGGAACTGCGAGAGGGCAATGGGGATTGAGATGCTATCCAAGGTGTAATGAAGACAGAGAGATCAGAGGCAGAATAAGGAAAACAAATGGGGACGGCTGGAGCTGTGATGACAGTGAAAAAGCGCACAGTGGTGAGAGTTGGGACAAGCTGAGAAACAGGACTAGGGTGAGAAGTATAAAGCACAGCCATTAATGGAAAAGCAAGACCTATTGATTTGGGAGGTAACACCAAGAGTGGGTCAAAAAAACAAAGGATGCAGATGATTATGTAGCTGGGATTACACTTGGGAAAGAGGCAGAAGTGCGTGCCTTCAGAAACACTATCCCCTCTAGAACCTGGGAAGAAGCACAAGAAATCCGAGTCCCACGTTTCCTGACTGTCAGAAGAGGTCTTCTAGTGCTGAACACCAAACTCCTACTGCTATCAGTCACTCCATTAGCCCAGGTGCCACCTATCTGCTCTGCACCTACACGCTCTAGAGTTTTACCCATGTGGCCTTCAGTGCAATAGAATTTATTTATTTTTTTTCACAAATTGCTTGAAAGGGCTATCTAGAAAACCACACACAGAAAGGAAAATTATGTTAAGGAAGCCAGGAAGGGCTGCATTAAGATGGACTGTACTTTTTCTGTCAGATCACCACCTTTTCTTTCTGCAGAGGACGAGCCGGCAGTGGGAACAAGGCCTGGTGTAAAGCAGAGTATTTGGAGAACTATCATTTAGCTGTTCCCAAGTGGGAGAGTGTGCTGCCAGGGACACCGGGAAAAACCGGGCACCGCAACAGCTCAGGCGGTTCGGTAACTGCCCGGAGGAAATCAGATCCCCTCTCCGACATAAATAGACGCGGCCAGTCCACACAGCTCCAGACAATCTCCGTCCAGATGTTATCGTCACTTATGGGCCCTGCGTTCATGTTTGCCGATCTCGCTGCAGGGCCATGACACAGGCTGCCGGCTGTTTAGCACTTGGCTTATACCTGCTGCTTCAGCAACGCGGAGAGGACGAACCCGGAGGCGATGAACTGCACTGAGGCATCGCCCCTGGGGGCACCTGCTCGGGAGAGGCGACGAGGAGGGATCCCCGCAGGGACCAGCCCGGACCCAAAACCGATCTGACATTGGACTTGTTCTTCCTCCCCTCCGCTGGCGTAGGGCGGGGACCCTGCGCGCCCCGGCCACGGGCGGTCCCCGGTGTTTGTTCCAGAGCCACGGGGAGGGCAGCGCGGCCGTGCCGGGATGGCAGAACCGACCTTATCCGAGCACACCGCAGGGAACCCTCCGCCCGCCGGCGGCCCCCGCCGCTTTCCCGCGCTCTCCCCCCCAATCCCCCCCCGCCGCGGCCTCCCCCACTCCGCGGGCCGGACACTCACCACCGAGGAAGAGGAGAAGGAGGCGGCGACTGAGGCGATCCAGGGGGCACCATCTCTCCGCGCCAGCTGGATGAGAGGAGAAGCACAGACAGACCAGCCCGGTTCCACAGAGCTCCCGACA
>VZTM01000864.1:263640-303292 GCA_013400555.1 Jacana jacana | reverse complement strand
CTCGCCCCGCCTCCTCTGTCCATCCCCGCCCCCCGTACCGGGCCGTGGATTGGCTGTGCTAGCGAAGCCGCCCACTGGCCGTCAAGCGCCCGGATTGGCCGAGCAGCGCCCCGCGGCGACGCCTCCTGACGGCGGCGGCGAGAGCGCGGGCACGTGGGGCTCGGGGGTAGGGTGTTTGTTTTTTCCGCTCGGTCCCGGCCGCGAGGGCGGGGTCACGTGACGGGGGCAGGGGGTGTCCCGCGGGCAGCGGTGACGCGTCACGTGAGGTGGGCAAGATGGCGGCTTCCGCGGATGGTAAGGCGCGAAGGGCGGCTGGTGCTGTCGCTCCGCTTCCTATCCCGCCGGTGGGGCCTGGGCGCTGCCTTACTCCTACTCTTCTTCTCCCCTCTCTGTCACAGGTGCAGACCTGGAGGCTTCGCTGCTGAGCTTCGAGAAGCTAGACCGCGCCTCCCCGGACCTGTGGCCCGAGCAGCGTAAGTCCGGCGGGCTCACCGCTGTCCGTCACCGGGGAGGGTGGGTGAGCTCGCCCGGGCCCAGCCGAGCCGACGGGGGCCGGGCAGGCAGGGAGGGTGGATGGTGCTGCCGCCGGAGGCGCTCACTCTCCGCCGCCGTTCGTTGTCTCGTTGCAGTGCCCGGGGTCGCCGAGTTCGCCGCCTCCTTCAAAAGCGTGAGTGAGCGCTGCTTCACCTCCGCCTTCTCCCCTCGCCCCGCCTGCACCCTCCCCCTGCCCCCGCGGTGGTGGGTCCGTCCTGGGCTCTTGTGGGCTTCGTTCCACAAGGCGTACCTCCTCAGTAGTAACTTTGGTATCTGTTAGAATAATCCTTTTATTTCCAGTATTTATTTTCTGTAACCTTATGGAACTCACTGAATGAGCATTACACTGAGAGTGAAATAAAAGGTCTTAAACTTAAGGAATTACAGAATTGTCCAGGTTGGAAGGGACCTTTAAGATCATTTGAGTCCAGCCGTTAGCCTAATGCTACACAAGCCACCACTAAACCGTGTCCCTTCACCACCACATCTACCTGACTTTTAATACATCTGAGGATGGTAGTTCAACTGCATCCTTGGGCAGTCAGTTCCAATGTTTAATAACACCTTTGGTGAAGAAAACCTTCCTAATATCCATCCTAAATCTCCCCTGGCACAACTTGAGACCACTTTGTCTTGTCCTATCACTTGTTACCTGGAGGAAGAGTGAACTCCACCTTGCTACAACATCCTTTCAGGTAGTTGTAATGAGGTTTCCCCTCTGCCTCCTTTTTTCCAGGATAAACAACCCCATCTCCCTCCGCTGCCCTTCATAGGGCTTGCTCTCTAGACCTCTCACCAGCTTTGTTGTCCTCTGCTAGACACACTCCAGAGCCTCGATGAGGGGCCCAAAACTGAGCACAGTATTTGAGTTGTCGCCTTGGAATCCCACTTTTCATACTGACCTTGAATTGTTGGTGGTAGTGTGCCATTTCTAACTTTAAAATGTCTGAGGAGAGCTAGAAAGCAAGATCAAACATAACAGTATCCCTATAAAGCATCTGGAACTCTCTTATTTTTTGCTGTCAGTGTAAATACTTTTCGATACAAGATTGGATTTTTTTTTTTCACAATTCTAAAAATGCACTTGTCTGTGTATGAACTTTAATTTTATTTTTTAAAACAGCCTATTACAAGTTCTCCTCCCAAGTGGATGGCTGAATTAGAAAACGATGATATCGACATGCTAAAGGGTGAGTATTGGCACTTGGTGTAGGAGGGAAGGTTGTCAAAGCAGATGGGAATTCTGTAGTTACTTAAGAGTCTTAAAACACTTGTTCTTTAAATGTTCTGGAGGGGAAGGAGTGGGGAGTAATCCTTTTGTGTTGTTCAGTACTTATGTCAGAGGGTTTTTTTGTCCTGGGAGCCTAAATGCTTGTGTGCCTTTTTTTTTTTTTTTTTTCTTTTCTATACTGTTGGCTTGTCTCATTTGTGAAGGCAGGAGCCACACAGGCAAATTCTCCAGCTTGGGAGTCTGTTTGTCTTGTTAATTGGAGTAATGAAAAACTTAGAGCATTCTCTCTGAGAGAATATCCAGATGTCAGTGGCAGAAGGATTTATTTTTTTTTATTTCAAAAAAAACCAAACCCATGTGAGAACTGTCTCTTACTGTATCAGTACAGTGGCTTTCTCCTGTATTTCAAGAAGTGGCATGAATGTTTTTAATGGCCCTCAGTTGATCAAACTTGATGAGCAGCTTAAACTTGTTTGACTTGTTCAGAGATGCTCTAAGCAAGTGCCATCGCTCATAGATCCCAGATCCCTAATCAGACTGTGAGGCTGTATCAGCAAGTACAGGAGGGCTAGCTAGTGTGTAGGTGTGCTGCATGTCACAGCTATTGGTTTGTAGTAAACATCCTTGAGCACGCTCTGCTGCTCATGTGAATCCAGATAAACTGTTCCAAAGTGGAAGTGGGGCAAATTGACTTCAACTTGCTGCAAGAAATGTGCTAAACACACATTAATATATAGTGTGTCCTTTCCCCTGCATACTGACTGCTTTGTAGCTGGTTCACATAGCAGTGTGAAGTGACAAGAACTTCCAGAGTATGGGGCAAGTTGTTCACTGCAGTATGAGGCAGATCTGTGGCTGTCTTTTCCAGTAGAGAAAGTTGGTCATTTTTCACTATTTTAAAACCAAGGGTGGCATCAGCTTGAATTTCAAACCTAATCTGGCCACTGGAAATAGATGTTGTCAGAAGTATGACTTGACAGTGCTCTGTGAAGTAGTAAACAATCACTGGAGGGCTATAGATGGAGTTTGAATTTAAACTTTTCTCTGCCCTTAGAGCTGGGGAGCCTCACTACAGCTAACTTGATGGAGAAGGTTCGTGGCCTGCAGAACCTGGCTTATCAGCTGGGACTGGATGAATGTAAGTGCTGTATGCAAATATGACTGACTGCATTGCCAGTCTTCCCACTGAAGCCTGTGCTGTGCTGTAGCTGGAAAAGTGTGTTGGCAGATTTTGCTGGAGTCTGACAGTCACAGTTAGTGACCTTCCAAAACAGGATGAGAAAGTGAGCTTACCTCTCCAGCTTCAGCCTACCTGCATGGGGTAAACCTAAGATACTCTAATGCTTTCTTATTAACACGTCATTGCAGAATCACAGAATGATATGGGGTTAGAAGGAGCCTCTGGGGGTCTAGTCCAACCCACCTGCCAAAGCAGGGCCACCTAGAGCAGGTTGCAGAGGAATGTGTCCAGGCAAGTTTTGAATGTCTTCAGAGACGGAGACTGCCACCTCTCCGGGCAGCCTGTTCCAGTGCTCTGCCACCCTCAAAATGAAGTTCCTCCTCATGTTTAGATGGAACTTCTTATGTACAAGTTTGTGCCCGTTTTCTCTTGTCCTGACACTGGGCACTGCTGAAAAAACTCTGGCCCCTTCCTCTTGACACTCACTCTTAAGTTTTTATAGATGTTGACCAGATCCCCTCTCAGTCTTCTGTGGACTAAAAAGACCCAAGTCCCTCAGCCTTTCCTTATAAGAGAGGTGCTCCAGGCCCCTAATCATCTTTGTGGTCCTCTGCTGTATCCTCTCTAGCAGTTTCCTGCCCCTCCTGAACCGGGGAGCCCAGAACTGGACACAGTACTACAGGTGAGGGCTCAGCAGGGCAGAGCAGAGGGGCAGGATGACCTTCCACTGCCTGCTGGCCACACTCCTCCTGATGTGCTCCAGGATGCCATTGGCATTCTTGGCCACAAGGGCACGCTGCTGGCTCATAGTAATCCGAATTAAACCTATTTTAACATACTTCCTGCAAAACCTTTTACTTTCAGTGTGGACATCTGTTAAGACTCTGTAAAGCAGTTAGTGAAGTAGAAGTTAAAAGTATAACAATGTTAAACTGAGTCAAATACGAAGATTGGCTGATGACTGGCTTTCTCAGTTAAGCTCTGGGTTTAAATGTCAGACAGCTTTGTCTTGCTAAATGGAGTTTAAGCAGAGCCCGAGTTACAGTAAAGCTAACGAGGCTGTTTCCTTTGCAATATTTGTTGCATGCATTTCCATTTATTTTATGAAAACATAAATATAGAAGGAGGACAGTGAGTGAACAATGAAACATCTGAGGTCTGACAGTGCTAACCTCTAGTATCTAGTATCCGCGGGATAAAACCGCTGCTGCCCAGTCCCCTCTAGATGGCAGCATGAGGCTTCCNTCTGACAGTGCTAACCTCTAGTATCTGAAATCATGAGTTTTTAAGCTTCATTAAGCTCTCCGTGCTTGTAACTTGTTATCACTGAGGTCTGTTTTCCTGTAGGCTATAAAACGTTGCAGCTGTGTCTCTCAGGATGTAGGTGTATCTTAGGAAAACTTTCACAGAAAATTGTGCAGTTTGCACAGAGCTTCAGGGCTGGTTTTAGTTCTTTTCTCTTTATTTTTTAAGTTTTTATCTTACAGACTTATCTAAGTGAGAGAACAAGAAGAAAAATCTAAGATATCTGTTCATTAAAGTTAAGGGACTTGTAGTTTTGGTCTAGAGGTATTGGATTTGATTATATTTTTGTGTATTAAAATTTAGTCCCCTTCTGACTTAAAGAGTTTGGCTGTCAGAAGCAGGGATAAAACCGCTGCTGCCCAGTCCCCTCTAGATGGCAGCATGAGGCTTCCCATAGAAGTCTTGATGCTTTTTTTTATAAAACTACCGGTTTTAGTCATGGCTTGAAGTTCTCCCCAGTGTGTTCCTGTTTTTTTTTTTTTTGTGACATGTTCCCTCTTCTAAATGGGCAGTGTCTTTTTTGACAGTGTTTCCCAGCATTTTATCTGTATTGAGTGTGAGAGTGTGCTTCATTGTGTTGGCAACTTTTCCTTCCAACTCCCCTCTTCTTCTACATCGCATCTCAAATCCGTTATATTTTCAAAGACTTCTGTCTCCAAGTTCCCAACGAAGTGCTGTGCAGGACCAGAGTCATTTCTGCAGCACACCGTGACGAGTGTATCTGTTCAGTGATTTATGTAGTTCTGTTGTAAGGTCTGTTACTGGACCAGTTCAGAGCGTACTTTGTGTTAAATTCCCATTAAAAGGCATAAAGCAAAGTGACATGTGGGACTGGGTATCTTTTGAAAAGTTAATTTATCAAGGTACTATTGCATACTAAAGTTAACTTCTGAGCAGTTTTGAGATACTGTAGTTTGATAGGCTTTAGGTAGGGTTAGGCTGGACATGAGGAAAAAGTTTTTCACAGAGAGAGTGGTCAGTCAGTGGAATCAGCTGCCCAGGGAGGTGGTGGAGTCACCCTCCCTGACTGTGTTTAAGAGTAGGTTGGATGTGGTGTTGAGGGATCTGGTGTAGGGGAGAACTTGTAGAGTAGGGCTGATGGTTGGACTTGATGATCCCAAGGGTCTTTTCCAACCTGAACGATTCTATGATAATAATTACTAAGTTACATGAGTCGTTTCTTAAATTCATATGAATGTCTTACTATTTTGTCTACATAAGCAGGCTTTCTTGACAAATTTGGAACAAATGTGTTGAATGCTTTGTCCATATTCACTGCTTCCATCTAGCAATGGTTCAATACTATTATCTGGATTCCTTATTCTTACGACGTGTAATTCCTGCTGTCCTTGACTTCTCAGTTCCTCTTTTGGTTGACTGCTTCTCACAGAGTTCTGTTCTTTGCAACTAACTTTCCCCTCTCATTTTGCCATAGGGTTACCTTTATTTTTTGTAGCCCTGGCTATTTTGTGGAATCCCCCACAGCTTCTGTGAATCGAATTAAATTGCTAACTTCTATTTTCTTTCCAGCTTGTTTGACATCCGTTTTGATTTGCAGTTGCCCTCTGCTTTTAGAAGTTGCTTGTTTTACAGTCACTGCTATTTCCCTGGTCTCCACTTTAAGCTTCATATGCTTATGTGATTTAAATAATTATATCTTAAACTTTCACAGAACTCTGCACTAATTATCATGAGAAACTGAATAGACATGCCTTGCTTGGATTTTAGCTGTAAGTTCAAGGAACAGTCAACTAGAAACCTCAGAGGTGACTTTTACTGCTAGAGGTCTGAGATACAGCTATATTCAGGCTGGAATAACTGTAATGGAGCTTCCTCTGGTGTTTTCTGTGGGCGTGTGGATAAGTGAGCGCCGTGACTTTTTTAAAAATATATTTCTGACTCGTGACTGCACGGTCTCTTGTACCTTCATTTCCCTTTTACTAAGATGCAAGATGTAAAACTGTCAATAAAAGATAGGCTATTTTCCATAATTCAGAATTTCTTATCTGCACCATTTAATTTGCTGATGACTTACATTTAAGATCTCTTCTGTGGATCAGAGAGGATCCCCAAGGTGATTATGGGGAATCTCTTCTACAGCTCTCCTAGTGTGCTAGTAGGTGGATTCTTGCTAACTCATGTCTGTTTTTTTTGTGGAGTGTTCTTCCCATTCTTAATTCACCTAAAGGATAGCCTTCCTTGAATGAAGCAGGATTTTGTAGCAGGAATTGTTTATTTTTTCATTATTTCTCTCTGCTTGAAGGACAGTCTATCTTTAATTCTCCGATTTGTGTATCTATTCTTTGCTACAACGTGTTTCTGGAGTTCTCCAGCAGCTTTTAGGGTCAGGACCTCGTATCAAGAAGAATAATAAAATCTTTTAAATATAAAAAATTGTTTTTTGAAACCTCTTCTTAAGTCTTAGTTTGTGTTTCCTTGCCACCTTTTTAAGCTATGTAAAATTCTACCTCATCCTCCCACTTTTTAACTGCTTTTCTCTTTTCGCTTCATTTGTCTCAGTGGGGTTTCTATTTTCCTTCTGTTAAAGAGTTTTTTTATTAGTTAAAATACACCAAAACCATTTTTAGTATTAAAAATCCTGCTCTGTGTGAATTTTGCTGTCTCTGTTAACCTGAATATTGTAGGGGAGGAGGAACAGGGCTCAGTGAGCACACCTACTTTTAATTGTTCCTGTAGTTAGGGTGACTTTGGGAGGCACAATAGCACAGCTGAATGTGAGCTGCAGTCAGTCAGTGAGTCTCATCTCTGCTGTTGGCAGAAGTCTGGGGGGAAAAAGCCCAACAAAAGGCATAGACATACTGCTTTGTTACAGGCTTTTTTTCCCCACCCTGTGCCCCACCAGCTTTGCTTGGAGCAGGGTGGTGGGCACCACAGAATAAGGTGACTGCAGCTGATGTGACCAGCAGGAGGGAGGTAGTTCTTCAGTGGGGAAACCAGCCATGGGTCCTGAGTCAGGCCCCCAAAGCAGCAAGTTTCACAGCAGTTTGTGTAAATAACTTCAAATTTGGATAACTAGCTTCATTTTGCCACTGTATGATCCATTACAGCTTTCAGTGCAACTGAGTCAAAATTGACTTCAGAAGATATTTTCAGACATTGGTTTCATGAGGTAGCAGCTCTGAGAAGTGTTTATGTTGCCTGGAAGCAAACTTGGGATTAAGATTTTTAGATTACAGTTATTTTTAAAGATCTGACTTGTCATCCTTTTGAACATACCTCTTGAAACCTATGGAGAGAGGTATAGCTGAAAACTACATACACTGGGAAAAAAAAATTAAAAAAAAATTAAAAAATGGGGGTTTTGCCCTTAACTTTGGAACAAACTATGTGTAAAAGTAATAGATTTGGTAGAATGCTAAAGGCCAGGATCCTGGAGAGTAGGAAAAACACCATGTCACTGAAGGAGTATGGCTGTCCAGAGACTTTCTGAAGACCCTGCTATCGTTTCCCTGTGAATTTTTGATATTGTTTAGGTAACAACTGCTGTGTTGGTTAAGAAGTCCTAAAATGTGTGCGTGCATGTGTATATCTATATATGTATATACTGGTTATGACTGCTGTGTTTATAAGATCTCACTGGTGCCAGAGAGGTTATCTGCTTGCTATTGCAGTATAACTTCAAGTGATAGTGCAAGACTTCCAGAACAGTCTATCCTTTTTAAGCCCTAATATGTTTTGTGGAGGCGACGGTGCTGTTGTGCAGTATCTGCCTTAAATATTAGAAAATGTGGGATAGCTGACCCCACAGGTGTCAATAGCATTTAGTTTCCCTGACAGTGAATTTTTACTACTTTTCTCTCTTGGATTAAATTGTTATTTGGAGTTGAAGCTGTTTTGTCCTTTTCCTCCTGCAAAATTAGGGATGTAACAATGACTGTATTATCCGGTGTCAAATCCTTACACTCCTTCAAGAGCAGCAAGATGGTTACTGACCGTGATCAACTAAGTCTCCCAGTTTATAGTCTCTTGAGGTTTTCTGTGGCCTGACTTCTGCTGGACTCTGGCAGCTCTGTTTCAAGAGCCCAAGAATTAGAGCTGAGTGACCTTAGGAGATGTTATGTGAATGCCAAAAGGTTGGCCAGCATGTAGCACCATAGGCTGGTACAGGAAAAGTCAGCCAGGGTTTAGTCAGTGACAGTTTTCCTTAGTGTAAGCATGAGTAAATGACTAGGAGTTTTTAGCCTGGAGAGAGACAATTGGTGTGATATGTGAAAAAGATCTGTAAAACTGATTAATGCAGAGAAAGTGTGAATGGGGAATGACTTCACTGTTTCTCGTGGTGTGGGAGCCAGAGAGAATAAAGCCGCGTGTCAGGATAGGTGCAAGGAGAGACTCGCGCTGTGCCTTAAAGTCAGAACTCATCACCACTGAGGGTTGTGGGGATGGAGTTTCTCTCACTCAATAAACAGGATAAATCTTATTGGAAGATAAATACGCTGAGGGTGTCTGACCACAGAAAAGTCACTGGTGGCTTGGAAATCGTGGAGATGCAGAAAGGTGGGAGAGAGCACGAGGCGGGCACAGCTGTGTGCTTCCAGGCTCCTACAGTCTTCGACAGGCGTTTGCTATCGGCGTGTCAGAGTCAGGGTGGAAGTTTGGAAGGACCATTGTAATAGGCTGCGTGGTAGTTGAGCCACTTTGCTCCCAAGTTAAGCTGTCCTTGTTGTGGATCATAGTCCTCTCCAGCCTCTGAAATTTCCAGAAAATCACAAAGGAGCCTTTCTGAACTCCGAGTTATTTATGGATTGCCATTCTTTCTCAGAGTCTTTGCTTTTTCAGTTCTCTCGGATAAATGTTGTCTGTTGTGATCTCTTGCCTGCAAGTCTGGCTTTTTTATAGGCTGGTGGTAGAGTGGGATTTAACTGTAGCATATTTTGAAACATGAGTATTTAGTTCTGCTTGTGATCATTGAAGGCTACTTCTGACATGCATAATTTCAAAGCTGGGGTAGCTCTTCAATGTGCTTTCACTCATGAGTTGTTTGGAGGGCTGTTTGTTTATTTGTTTGTTTTTTTCCCTTCAGTGCTGGTTGTAGGTAAGATATGTTTAAATCATGGGGTCCATCTTTGGTGACCTGAACTTGGATTATCAAACTGAAAAATGGGGTATGGCAGTTACTAAATTTGAACTTAGTGTAAGTTGTTGAATTCGAATCAAAATTTAATGAAAGGCAGGAGGACAGTGTATTTTCTTACTGAAACTTCTCTTTCATTTTCTGATCATCTCTTCTAGGGATGTCTACAGGTATTACCAACGTATGCAGCCTATAGGCCCCATGCAGAACACCTGTCCTTCGTACCCAAACAGGCTTATATCAATGGTGTAACTGATTAGATAAAAGTATTTCCTGAAACAACCACTTTTTCTTTAGTCTGAAGTCAATCAACACAGAAACTTTTTAAGCTCAGAAGCCTTGCTTTATATTTGGGAACATTGCCCAGCTTCCTGCAGTACAGTTGTCTGTGTCTTTTCTAGTCTGCATGTATACTTGTTTACAACACAGTATTTCAGATTCCTACATTTGTAGGAAATCAACATATCAACAGGTATGCGTAAGTAAAGGCTCTTTTAGTATCCAGAGTGTCAGTGGGATGTCTGTCTCATGGTGTCTTCTGAAATATCTTTTTGGTCCATTTTAGCAAAAGCTGTATGTCCAGTCTCTGCAGTCTTGCAGAGAAAGGGAGGTTGCACGAAAAAGAGAACTGGAGTCTCATGGTTTCTTGTTAGCCAAAATGAGGTTCTGGAAACTATGTAGAAGAGCAGACTTCTTCCTGAACATGGACTCTTTCCTTATTTCCTTGGAGAAATAGACTATCCAAAGTGTTGTGGTGGAGCTGGAGAAGACAACTGACTTCTGGTGTACGAAGAAGGAAATAAAGTGCAAGAGGATCACATGATGTGGATCCGAATCTAGATCCCACAGCAGGAGTCTCAGTGCCAGTTATTGGAAAGATGTAGTAATGTTCTTAACATCTTTACTGCTGACAAAAGAGTAAAGAGGATGCTTACTTTTTCTTTGTTAAAAGCTTCTAGCACTAGTGTATCTGTATTAATCTGAAAAAAGGAAGAAAATATATTTTGGAATCACCTACATTATTCTAAATATGCTGGACTTGGAAGAAAGCATTTTATGCCAAGACTAGTGCTCATTATGTCCTTAAAACACACAGTTTATTTACTCTTGTAATGTGAGGCCTCCTGCATAGGAGGAAGCAGTTTGAGGTGCATACACTTTTCTGCTCGGCTTAGTTTTCTTTGTAGCAACTGGTTTTTTATTTGGTTAGTTTCTACATCCCCTGCCTTGCTGAATGAATCTCCATCATGCTTCAGTTTTGCCTGAAAGCATATTTCTCCCTCATTTTGTTATTTAGTACTGTGTTTGGCAAGGACTTTATGTGAAATAGAGTACTTCATGTGCTTCAAAGCTTGAAGGCAGAGTTTTATAGCTGGACAACAAAATTATGCTCTTTGGACACTGGATTTCTGGAATATGCAGTTAGCTGAAGGGTTTACTTAGCAGAGTTAGTAGACTTCTCCACTTGTGCATTGGGAGGTGATGGGAGTTTTTCAGGAACTACAGGGTTGAAATGGTTGGTTTTGTTTTCCTTAGTAGTAAAAAATCTGGAGGCTGTTTTCAGTTTACATCGATAGTGATTCTTGGCCCTTACTCGATTGTTTCAGAGGGGTGAAAAGAACACTTAACGTTGTCTGTTAAGGTAGTTATATGGCCCTGTCACCATGATGTCCAAGCTGCTATGATTTCCATGTGAAACCTTGGCCTTTCTCCTGATTCTCTTTATACCCTCCTCCCACACTGTAGATCTGCTGCTTCATCTTAATGCACAGTGCTACAGTAAGAGATGCTCTGCATTTGCAGAGGGACGAGGAAATCGCCTCTCCTTATATTCCTCACTAGGTGGCTTATTTACAGGCAGGATTCTTCTGGGGCAGTTCCTGTTGGGAGAGCAAGACATCAGAATGCTGGCTTGAAATTGCCGTTCATGTGTGATCTGTGAATTGGCTAATTTTGACATGTAGGTAGTTAAGAAATGATTACAGTCAGAGGAGTCACGACCTCAACTTTTCATCATCTCCATTGGCTTGTGCCCCAGTTTGGAAGTGAAGAAGGTATAGGAAGTTTTAATTGTACCTGTGTGATTTATCCTCAGTCAGCTCTTTAATTTCTTCTGGCTGTCTGAGGTTTCCGACATGCTGTAAATTTCTCCAACTTTTTCATTATCTGCAATTTCTTTATGACTCATGAATCGGAGTGGAGAGAGAGTGTGGATTTACAGCAGAGATAAACATGTCCATAAAGTCTGTATCTGTGTCAGTAATTGTACTGCTGTCAGTGAGTGTCCTGTTTTACAGGTCTCTCTTGGGAGAGGAACACGCTTTGCTACCGGTGTCAGAGAAGTGTTCGCTTTGATTTGCATTAACTTGCCAGGAGATTAGGTTGTGATGGTGAGGATGGAAATAGAGTCTAGACCTTGGCTGCTATTGTTTTGGTTGTTTCTTGTTGGTTTTTTTTTTTCTTTTTTTTAAATAAGTGGGTGTGTGGTTGAGTTGCCCTCTATGTGCAGACAAAAAAAAACAGGTCCAGACTATTTTTAAATACAAAACTGGGGAGAGACAGCCTACTGATGATATCAAATGTGATACTACCCATATGCATACATTCTGCATTCTTACTATAAAACAAATGCTGTATCTAGGTAGCTGTCATACATGAGAAAAATACTGCATGAATCCTCAGGGTGTTCTCTGTCTGCTGGTGAAGTAGAATAAATATTTCTCTAAGCTTCAAGAAATTTCTGCATCTTTGCCTTCTTCCCCCTCCCCTACTCTGAGGGAAAACCACTATTGTGGATTTTGATGGTGAGTACAAGCATCCTGGTCTCCAGGCACTGGTGACTCTGCTTGCTGCAGAAGGACGTGTATGTGGTTGGAGTTTTGGAAAAGGGAAGAAAAAAAATCTTTAAAACTCTCCTCCTAAAAATCTCTAAAGCTGTGTCAGAAGTTCAAACTCCTGCAATTTATCTTTGCTTTAGTTTGTTTGATGCTTATTGATATTTACAGACAGAGAATCTCCTTCTGTTACATTATATAGTTTGTCTTGGACGTTTTTGTTGGTAAATTTTGGCACAGTAAGGAGGTAATTATTTTCTCTCAATTAGTTTTAAATATTCAAAATATTCAAAACCCCCAGATTTCCATTATGTCAAGTATGCATTGAGACCCCCAGATGCAGCTGATGGAATTTTTCTAAGTCTGCTGGACACCTTTTGCAGAAGGGACATTGCCGTAAGCAATGCCAGCTCTGGGATTGTGTAGACAGCTTTTAAATGTGTGTACGTGTAGAAGCGTTATAAGTGCTAAGATGACACCTGCCATTGCATGATGGTTATTTCTGGAGCCCAATGTTGGAAATACAAGGGAAAGCAGTTAAGCAGTGTCCATCTAGCTCTGCTAACTGAGTTTCCAAAGTTACCTGCAAGGACCAAGGCCAGGCTGGGTGGGGCTTTGAGTAACCTGCTCTAGTGGAAGGGGTCCCTGCCCATGGCAGGGGGTTTGGCTTTAAGGTCCTTTTTGACCTAAACCTTTCTAAGTGGATGAATAGCTGGCAGATAACTGCTCTTAAAACTGCCCTTGATCTTGATGAGGAATGCTCAATGCAACAGCAACATTCTAAATAAAAGCTGAGTTACTGTGAGATGCTTTTAACCTGATCGTTATGGAAATGTCTGTCTTTTTTTCTTTTCTCTCCTCCTCTCTCTTTGTCTACATCCCCACACCTAGTTAGTGGATCTGATTTTGCTAAAACAAAGGTCACCTCTGAAAGGTCCTTCAACCAGGACCTGTTACTGGCTTTACTAAAAACAAAATCAAAACCCAAACAAAACTTCTGGTTTATGCCCTTTCTAAAAAAATAAGTCTCTTCTGAAAGTCACCTTTGGGAACTATAGTTTGTTCACTGGTATGCAGAAATGCTGCAATAGTTTGATCCTTTCTGGAAGAGAGTTGAGTTTATGTTGATACAGTGAAGGTTATCTAGATACTTCCTGTGGTTAAGCAAAGGGGCCGTATTCATTGTTAGTTGGGAGGGGAAGAGGAAGAAACTGATTAATCTGGAGAGTAACTGATCAGTCTGCTTTGAAGACTGTGAAATCATTAATCTGATGCATCACCATTGGCTTTTGCAGAATTTTTGGTATGCTGCTTAAAGCAGTAGTTTGTTCTTTGTGAGATCATCTGGGCTATTAGCTTTGGTCAGTCAAGCAGTGGAAGGCGTTGTGCTACCACAAGGGTGGTTGTGCAGTCTCTGTTCTTTGAGGTTTTCCCAGACCTGACTGAATACAGACTGAAGCAACACGGTCTGACCCCATAATTGACTCTACGTTGCATAGGAGACCTCCTGAGCCCTTGCAACCTATATTATCCAGTGATTTGATGCTGCTGCAATCTCAGATTTCTAGAAGTAAGCTAATTCAAATCCTGTGTTCCCCGAGCTCAGCTGGACACAGCAGTAAGCAGTATGTTCAGCTCGTGAGCTCTGAGCAGGGATCTCAGGTGTAACTCAGTGGTTTGCCTTCATGTGAGGAGCCTGATAAGAACAAGAAACCCAAGGATTCTTGTATCACAATGAAGGCTTTCATGCGTTTGGGGGATTATGAATGGACTTCCAAAAGCTTCCATCCACAGAGCTGATTATGAGCCCATGCAACTTGGATCAGAGAACCTGTTTTTCTGTGTAGGGAGGTTCAGTTCATTCGGTATCAGTCTTTCAGCAGAGGAAGATGATGGTGCTCAACACACCCAGGGATTCTTGTCTGTCCCGGCTCAAATGAGCGGTGAAACCATCGTCTCTCCAGGCAAGCAGAGGGTCAATGGGGCTTGACTGAAGAGCTTTTAGCCACAGAAGTAAAGGAATGGGCTGTCACATTAAAGCATTTCTACCTGCCACATGCTTGGCACAGAAAGAAACATGACTACAAACAAAATGTTCTTACATTATACTGTCAGAAGCCTATTTTTTGCTACTCTCATTCTGACAGGATAACTTGTGGGCTACTGTCAGTGGAGGAATTGAGGATGGGGAAAAGTTTGATCAAGCATAAGGTTATGTGCATTTTTCCATTACAGTTTAAAAAACACAAAAATGCCAAACAAATCTCAGGAGATGCTCTGGCAGGGACTCTCAAGACTTTGCAACTGCTCTGTAGTTATCATTTAGAATTCTTTTACTGTCTATTCCTTTATCCAATTAAAACTTTTCTACTACTTCTGTGTTAATAGAACATTGCTTCAGTATTTACAGATACTGGGAAGATTCCCTGTAGTAGTTCTGTTGGAAATGTCTTCCTGTAATTTTTTTCTCCTGGCAGTAGTGAAGAGGGAATTTTCTTCCTTAGTGTGTGTAGCTGGACCTATTTGCAGAGCAGCAGCTGATCCTAGTGAAAATCTCACCAGAGTGTGACTTCAGAGACCTTGGTTCAGTTTCTGGCACTACTGCTGTTCTGCTTGGTCAGTCTATTTGCCTCCTTACGTGTCCCTCCCTGTTCCCCCAACTGTGGGGTGGAGTTTGTGTTACATTTCTTTTGCAAGTCATCAGAAAAAAATCACAGATTTTAAAAACCAGTATGTAAAGCCTTTATTGTTCGGTGTCCTGTCCTGTAAACGGTTTGTTGTTTTCCCCAGCTTGCTATTATGTGCCACAGGAAGGTGTCATTAGAATGCTGTGTATGTTGTCAGTGGAAGTAAAATGGGATTGTGGTGAGGAAACAGATTCTAACACTAAATGCTGCTCAGCCTGTGACTCAAGCAAGGTAACTAAGAAAACCAAGCCAATTCTCCGCTGTTTACAGGCACTATGTAAAAAAAAAATTCTGTTTGCAAGCATTAAAAAAAGTCATTAGTATATAGCCCTGCTAATCCATCAGGGATAATTTACCTGTTTGGTGGGGAGCTCAGAAGCTGTGGAGTTACTCAGTACCGTAAGGATCACTCTTGCTGTTCAGCTGGTGTCTGTGCTTTGAGAGAGGAAATACAGTGTATTTGTCATACAGACTGGATGTCTGTTACTGCTGTATTCCTGTACTTGTCAGTTTTCTCTGTTTTGGATCAGGAGATAATGCATGCAAGGCTGCGTGCAAAATCTAGCATTTTGTTGCTTTATTGAGTGGTTTTGGTTGTTCTGAGCATGAAGTCTTCTGTAAGATCAATAACAGACTTGCCACCTTACCTCTTGCATCTCCAGTAAATGCAGCTCTGAACATCCTGTCTGTATAATGTTGCTAGACCAAGTCTGATAGTATCTGTCTCTTATTGCCTCATTAACTTGTGAGTATTAGAACAAGATAAAAATGCCCTAAAGCCTCTTATCTGATGATTGTCGTAACCTTCTGAGTGCCATTAGTTTAAGTTTGCAATCAAACGCTTCCCTTGAGAATAAGGAGCACTGATTAAACCTGAAGTGTCCCCAGAGGCTTTTACAGCTGTCATGGGGGCGGGTGGCTGCCCCTCTCCGAAAGGAAGAGGGGGGCTGGAGGTCCCGGTGGGGCGGCCACTCTGCAGACCTCCACGTGGCTGCCCCAGCTGTTCTGCTTTGCCTAATGAATTGTTTTACAAGGAGAGGCTGGATATTGTCATCACAAGCTGCTTTCCCCAGGGACTGAAGCCAGCCTGATAATGACTAATGTTAGTGATAGTAATTGAAGTGTGATGGCTCTCCAGGGACCTGCACACGCGTAGAGCTGTCAGGCACTTGTGGCTGGTACAGTCCCATGAATACCGCAGAAATGCTTTTTAATTGCTTGACTTTCATAACTAGTTCCCATATATCTCCTGCAGAAATACACATTTTTATGGGGGGAGGGAAAAGAAGCTGAGAACTCTGCTATGACCCTCGGTTTACACATGGAGTTTACTACCCTGATGAGTTTCTAATGAGGATGGCTGTGTGTTCTTGCTCCCCTCTGGTCTTGGTGTGGATCTGCACAGTCTCTGCACAGGCATGTCTAACTGATTTCACCTGGTTGGACCTTTTGTTCTGTGTCTTAAGCCCTGTCTTCTGTGATACTGATCCTTGATGCATGGAGGTTGTGCTTGATTAGAAAAGAAGGCAATACCTTTATTTCAGAATATCAAAGGATCACTGGTATGAATAGTGCGAAGTAGTGATAGCTATTTGCATTTATGGAATAAAAATCTTGTAAAAAGGTGGTATATCCATGTGTCCCAGCAGGACTGGAGTTTGTGGCCATGAGCTTCTGGGTGTTTAGGACAGAGAAATGACCAATCTATACAAAACAGAGGGATATTTTTTCTGAAAAGTTTCTCTTTTGGAAACTCATTGTTGAATATAGCAGTAGGATTGGGATAAACTGGAATGGGGACCTGCACTCCTGACTTCCAGGAGTGTGTGGGATGGGAGGTTTTTTTGGGTTTTTGTTGTTGATTTTTTTTTTAAGTGCCGTGTTGAGGTTGGCAAATGAAACTCTTTGGGTTAAATGGATGTTTTCTGCCAGTAACAGCATTGCTCACAGCGTGGTATTGGTTTGGGAAACAACTTTTAACAGGACCACGAGAATTGCCATACTCAGACCAGTACTTTCATAGTAGCTTGTCCCTGACGGTGGATCTTGTCAGCCTGAAGAGCTTTTCGCTGTTCTGCACAGTTCCAGCGGAGAAGGCAAAGGGAGGGTTTCTTGCCAACCTTCCTCTGAAATGTGGAGCTTCTGTAGTTTTATCTCTAAAAAAAATTCCCATTTTAAAAAGTTCATTTCTGTACAGTTTGTTGTTGTTAAACAAATCTAACTTTAATGGCTATAAAAGGGCTTCTCATGTATGGATTAATTGGATCTGGTGTGACACTGATGTACGGGACGAAGAGCTCTGGTGGCTTACTTTGCTACTTATAAGACTGGTCTTTTCTGAGAGTTTTTTTGAGTGAAAAAATGAGTCTCCTCTGTCTCAGTGCTGGCTTGGACAGAGGAAGAATGAAATTCATGTTGCTACTACTTGAAGCTGTTAGGAGAGAATGAATTTATTTGCAGGCTGAGTGACCGAGAGGGAGAGCTTGGAAAGGAGGTAAGAAAGGGGAGACCTTGCCAAATGGAAAACATGTTCTTTGCTCTAGTTGTCAAGGGTGCTTGGAAGTATAGGTATTCACCAGATACCTACCAATTGCATACTGCTGAGAGATGAAAGGACAGACTGGCTGAAAGTAGGGTTTTTAATACCAGATCCATCATGAGGCTATGGAACAGATGCACAAGGTCAGACAATAAGATGGAAACGTGCAGGGAGGGGAAGAGAATGAGCCTAATTTTTGGTACTAAATCTCATTTTTGTTTCATTTCTGTTTTTAGGTGACTCGATTCAGCCCAATCTGAAGTCAATGCAAAGTATCTTAGTAAATTTAGGATGAGTTAAAATAGTTCATACTAATTCATTCACCAGTAAATGAGTGAATGAGTTAGAATGAACTAACTAGTGAAATCCACTTCATGGATTTAAGTGTTGAAAACTGCTTTGTTGCTCTTTAATTGTATGTTACTCTGTCAGTGTAGGCCTGTCTGGTTTCAGGCCTAGGGGCATTTAAAGATGGCCCTTCTCTCCAGCTGTTTTAGGGGATCTACTAAAATCTAGGAAGTGGAGCTTGTAAATGAGACCCAGCCTGAGCTGTGGGGAAGAGGTACAGTTTAAAAGGTCACAAGAAACATTTTCATCGTTTGGCTTGGAAGCTTCTTTGAATCAATTTCTTGCCTCAATCCCCTTCTTTAAAAACTGGGGGTTTTTAGGGAAAAAATACATCCTGTCTCTCTAAAACCAATTAATAGTGATGTAGAATCTACTACATATCTATTGCATACTTCTCTATTAAAAATTCACCTTTTTATCCTAATGTGCAGTTGTCAGAGTGCTGTGACATTTTGAATTGTCCCTCTCTGTATAGAAGGGTTTTGCTGTGACTTTTTGAGTTCTAGCTGGAGATCACAAAAGGGTGCTTACTGCCACTGCCAGCAGAGTAAACGTACTGCCTCTTCTCATCATATTCATCGCGAGTTTGTGCCTCACCTCCCCCCTCCAGTGAAGTGCTGGCTCTTAGAAATTTATTTTAGTAATAAAACATTACTTTATACTTGCCCATGAAAGCATGTTTGAAGGCTGTTTGTGAATTCTTTAAAGTGTCCAAGAGATTGTTCTTCCCTGAGCACACTGCAAGCTCGTGTCGTAATTAAGACTTGATGAATTAACACGCAGGAAGTTAACCACTGAATATTATGAACTTAACTTACGGTCTTAAAATGTGGAACCAAACCTGTGGTTGGTGTGCTGTTCTTCAGGTGTCAGCCCCAAAACGTCATGTGTTGGTGGGTTTCGGTTATTCCTTCAGCAATTTTATCCTTGCAGAAATTTTTGGTCACAATGAGGAGAGAATAAAGTTGCATTTACTGCTTTTCACAGCTGTAAA
This sequence comes from Jacana jacana, assembly GCA_013400555.1. Lineage (NCBI taxonomy): Eukaryota > Metazoa > Chordata > Aves > Charadriiformes > Jacanidae > Jacana > Jacana jacana. Next base: position 284,545 of record VZTM01000864.1, on the reverse strand, counting down.
TCCTGACAGTAAAGTTAAAGGATCTAGTTAATTTATTTTCCTGTGATTTATCTTTCAACTTTCTACTGTAATTGGGGAGATGGGGAATAGGAAACTCCATGCTGTGTAAGTAGAGATTTTTCAGTTCATAATTTAATTTTGAGGAGATATTTTTACCTATTGGTTGCTATAGCACAAAAGTAGAGGTAATTGAAGGCGTATAATAACCAATTAAAGTAAATCTCGCTTGTGTGTTTCGAGCACTGTTTTAGTAAAGGCTAATGAAGCTTACTGTAATAAAGTTCAGCAGAATGTATTTTCTGTGTAGAAACTATTTTACATTGATAGGGCATTTCCAGATGGGGAGTTTTCAGTGCTGTAAGGCATATATCCGTATACTGGTGAAACAGCACAATTATTTTGCTTGCCAGTATACACTGTCATGTAAAATCTGGCTTTCCAGGTGTTTGATGATTCTATATTATAAATAACACATAAGCTTCTCTAAGTGCTTGGTTGCTGTGTCTGGAATCTATTGTCACATTTTAAAGCTTTCTAGGTTCAGCGGCAATTCAACAAATACTGGCTCCCGTTTTCTTCAAATTAAAATTTCACTTCTGTTTTCTCCCTCTGGGGTTTAATCTCTGCTCTGCTGAACCAGGTGAAGTCCTGTTGGGTCAGCAGCTGGAGGGGGATCCGTGAAGGGCCCAGGTGTTGCAATAGGCAGCGTTGGTGCCCTTCTCCCGGTGGGCTACCGGACTGTTATCCCGTGGTAGCTCTAGAGGGCTCCCTGCTGTTGGAAATGTTGCCTTTCCCAATGAGTTAGATGACAAAGGTCTTAATAACCTGTTGGTCATTAAAGAACTCATAAAGCTTTTTTTTTTAGTGCAAATGCCAAGCTCATTGCCATCAGCAAAATACAGCATATGCAATTAGAGTCTCATTTTCTCCGGTGTCAGTTACAGATCCACGTTTCCCTTCTGAGCTGTGTGTGACTGGCTGTGGCTTACGTCGCAGCGTTAAGAAGCGTAGGAAGTAATTTTCCTGTATGCAGTGGGCAAAGTTCCTCACCCAGGTCACCAGGAGCAGCGTGAGGTTCTCAGCACTGACCGTACCTGCAAGAAGGATGGGGAATAATGATCCCAGCCTTTATTGTAGCCATGCAGTTCATTACTGCAGTAACCTTAGACGTGTATGAGCATTGTTACAGGAGCATTAGGGATAAATGTGCAAGATGGATGACTAGATGAGACAGAATGAAAGTAATTTTCAGCAGAGTAGTAGGCATTTGTCATCAAGGTATATCAAGTGGCATGTAATACTTTTTGTTTTTATTTGCAGACCGTTCCTTTGGGTGTTACACAGGGATGTGAATCCCAGTTCTGCCTGGTGGGTGTACAGTATAACACGGGGTTTGACTGGGTATTCTCGATCAGAATCGGTTACATTAAAATGGACTTTAAAATGGGTAGATTGAAAAATCAGTCAAGCAGTTAAATATTATAATGCTGTGTTCTCTGCTGTAACACTAAATTCCATTCTCTTACAGTTCTGTAGGTTTGGTTTTCCATATAGAGTTGTTTTTGCTGACAGTGCGTTGGCCTGGGGAGCTGGTGACATTTGGGGGGACTGACGTGGATAAGTGCAAGGCAGTTGGGTAGGGAAGCCCTTTCGTTGGGTGCATGCACTAACATAAGCAGCGGTGTGTAATAATTTCAGTGCTAATGCTGGTGTCTTTAACACAGCTAAGGAGTTTACTGAGATGAATGGCAACAGTTTGCATCTCCTGGAGCAATTTTTTCTTTGGTTTCAAAGTGCCAGTGCTGGATTACTTTTCCTGAGTTGTGTTTTGAAAGCTGTGAAGACTAGAAAACATCTGTGAAGACGAGAAATAATTGCAGCATGATTACAGCTTATATTCTCCAGCACGTTCAGGCAGCATGGGTTGGATGTCTATTATGGATAGTGCAACAGTTTTCTGTACAATAAGGAGCTTATGTATTGAGGGTGTGAAAATAATGTTGAGTTTGATGCTCAGTGGAGAGCTCCCAGTAAGAATACGTGTGAGTGTCCTGCTTTACCTGCTCCGTGGTGAGTTCTGTCTTGTGTATTCTGCAAAGCCCTTGCTTGAAATCACCATTTTGAATTTACTGCTGAAGGGGGAAAAGGTGAAGTATGGCTAGATTCAGGAAGGGAACAGGCTGTTTTATTTGGTAGCATTTGCAGTTCCCCAAGCAATGAGGGCTGGAGAAACTGGCTGTCGAGAGCCCATATCTTGATTAGATGTTTGGGCCTGTTGTAAAATCTTGTGATGTCTGCTGGTCGTGCCCCCTCCTTATGCAGGGGAGGAAAGGTATTGAGAAATCCTTCCTGTAAATTCTGTTTTTCCTTTCCTCCAGGAGCTACTTTTCATAGGAGGAAAAATATGCTGAATTACCCTTGTCTGCCTAAACCACAAACTAATAACAATTAAGCTATTGATTACTTTTATCGGCAGTTAAAAGATGCTTTGTCCAAGGTTCGTTTCCCCATGCCATCCCTGACTGCAAACACCTCCAATGCACGAGTTCTGGTGGCAGATGAAATCAAACACCCCTTCCTCCTCGCCCTTTGGATGTATTTATTGCATGTGCTACATCTTTTCATGTCTGACCACTGTAATTTGAGAGGAAATCATATCCTTTTTTTATTGAAGAGTATGGGTTCTCCTAGCTTAGTTGAAATGGGGATTTTATATTAGTTTTAATACACTAATGAAATTTTTGCGTAATGAGATCTTAAGCAAATTAAAAGCCTCGTGTGCAACTATTGAGCTTGTGCTTGTAGATTCAGAGGGTGACCATCAGCGTAGCCAGGTTTAAACTACATAGGATTTTGGATTGTTATTTGAAATATATTTTCAAGTAATTGAAAGACGTCAGCAATTGAACTGAAATAATTTCTGTGAGATATAATATTGCAGAGTGGTATCTGCATCCTCCATTATTTTTATGCTTTGGCTGCTTAGTTTTGAATACTTTCCTGGTCAGCTGTTAATCAAATCAGGTAAGAGTACTGAAGTCACTGGACAAAATGTCTAGTAACAGTGTCTGAGAATTAGTGTTACAGAAATGCTCTTAATATGTTTAAAAATGCTTCTGTCTATATTCCATGTAACACTGTACATTGTTTAAAGCCTGTCAGTTTTGAGACCTAAATAATATAGAAAAAAAGGCATTAAAAATGCCTTTTTGGAGGTTGCATCTACCTGAGGGACGTCTTCCTTGTTCAGAGGGTATAAAAATACAATCACTGTGTTTACTTCCCAGTTGAGCTGTTCAGAAGAGTCACTAAACGCAGAAGGGGGTATAGTGAAAGTTACTTGACACAAATTTGTATGGAGAAGAAAAAAGGAAATATACATTTCATTTTTTTTATCCTCTTCCATTCCTAGTTTTATGGTTAAGTAACTTCAGTAGGCAAAATTCAGCTAAATCATTTTCTGAATCATTACTATACATCTAAAAGGGATAAAAAAGTGTGTTTCACCAAGGGTGGCCTTGAACCTTCAGAGGACTGTATATAAGCTTTATGTTGTCTGAACCTGTATCCTAATTGCCTTAAGATGTATTCCGTGCATGTGTAAGTCTTTTCACAGAGTTCTTCATTTCTCTGTTTAAAACACTAGAGCTGCCTTTTCTCTTGTTGCATTTTTAAAACCAGTTCAGCTGAAATGATTATAGCAAAAATCATTTAAAGGTTGTAATAGCCTGCAGTTTTCAAAAAAGCAGAACCTCCTGTGTTACCTGGCAGTTGTTTCCAACACTATTCTGAACGTTTTATTGGAACTTTAAAAAATTTTATCTTATTTTTTTTTATTTTGACCCAGTTTCACACAGCACCTGCCCAGTTTAAGGAACTCTGTTCAGCCAATCCACGTGCTGGGCTGTCCGGATGGCAGTTCCCTAGTTGCAGTGGGTGGCAATGCCTGCTCTCCAGAGAGCTGCCTCCTCAATACGTGTGAGAGCTTCTGGCCCTAAATCTATTGATCACGCTGGGGTCACTGTAGTGCATTTCCCGGCCTGAAGTTGCTGCTCTCTGGTTTGCCTGCTGCTTCCCTGTTAGAATTCAGCTTGCCAGAGCCACGGTACCCCTGTCTTTCATGAATGGAATTCAAAAAGACACTTACATTTCCATAAATAAATTAGGAATTCAGTGGCTTCTTCCGGCTAATCAGGGCAGGCTGATAAACCTTGCTAGCTGTTTAATAAATGAATTGTGACTGATTACCTATTAATATGGACGCCTCAGGAATTCACCCTGGGGGAAGCAGAGCAGTGAAATAGAGAGGGGCATGGCCCCCTGGGAAATCAGGGCTTCATGTTTGCAGCTTAAATATCTCTGTGAAGTATCAATAAGGAGGTAATTGAATTTTGAACACAAACATGAGCGCCGGATGGATGAAGGAGAGGGGGGCTCTGATCATCTCTTCATGCCCCTTCATACTCCCCTCCCCTTTCCCTTAGAGACCACTCTAGTGAAGATAGATGCTAAATCCATTAAATAAAGATTAGACTCTGTCGTGGTAGAAAATGGCAGCTTAGCTAGATCCCTGGGCAAATTGGGACCTTTAGCAATACAGAAAATTAAAATATACATTTTTAACAAGTGTGCTGTCGACACAGTAATAATGACTGTGTGGCTTGTGGGGTTTGCTCACCTTTCAGATCTGCTTTTGTTTGGTTATATCGCTTGCTCTTGTTTTGAAACTGGCTTGCTTGGTCTCTCTGAAGCAGAGGAGACTTAACGGAAGGAAGGTTTTCTTTCCCACCTTGCTTTCTGTCATAGGTACTTTTTCTTGGGTCTTAGGCTTGTGATAGTATAGATCAGTGCTCTTGTATTTAAATATGGAAGTAATTAACTTTGGCTCCAGCATGCTCAGTCACATGTCCCCAAAAGCAGTTGGAAATGGTCTAGAGGAAGCATAGAGATGATACCAGAGTGAAATGTAAATGTGATTGGGCTTTTTTAAAATGGCTTTTATTCTCGGAGCACATGGCTTTGGTTTTTTTTATTTACTCCAGATCAATTTTTTTGAGTTCTACCATGATGGGAAGGATTAGTATTGGAGTGTGCATTGTAAAATGTCAGTGTTCTTTCTTGTCATGCAATGAATTGTAGAAACAGAGATGAAGTGGCCTCTAATGGGTGACAATCTTCCTTTATAATACCATGCTAGATGTAGAACGCAGTCAGGCCTTCTTCACAACTTCACATACCCTCCTCCTGGGAGATCCTCCTGGGTTTTACAGGCAGAACCTCACCTGCCTGTACAAGTAGGGGACCAATTGCCGTATTAGGGAGGCTACTCCTCTTTTTCCAGATCAGATGATCATTCTGCAGAACAAAATCCAAGATTACTTCTATTTTAAGTTTCATAGCAAGAAATGAGTTTAAAATAATGTGGTCCTGGGGAAAATTGCTGTTCTTTCCTTCTAGATTTTTTTTTTTCTTTACTCTAGATAACTTTGAAAATGCAAAGAGAAAAAAGGGATTTGTTTTGTTGAATTATACTGGACTGGATAGTAACATGGGGAGTTCCATCTGTTCTTCCATGGCATCTCCTTGATAACATCACTTTCCTCATTTCTGACTCCTCTCAAATTTTAGAAGCCATGCCTGGAAACGTCTGAAGCTGCAGCCTGAGCTTCAGCTGCTAAGAACTGATTCCAGCATCGTCATCTATGGTTTAGCAAGAACAAAAGCAGCTATCAAGAGTGAGAAAAGTATAAATATACACAGGTCCATTCCAGAGACAGTAATGAGCATACCAGGAATGCCTTGGCTTCCCTTAACTTGGAGCTGCTGCAGATGTGGAAAAAGTTTTCCATCTGTTTCCCAAACTATCACCTGTTTCCACATCCCAGCAGCTCACTTGTCTTTTGTCAGAGGGTTTTGTGGTTGGGAATATCCAGCCACGCTTCTAGCAAGGAAAAAAATTTCGAAGCTGGCTCAGCCTCAAGGATTGAAAATAAACAGGCACCAGCCCTTGGCTGAATTGTGGCAACTGATTGTGTATGTGCTGTAGCCTGTTTCCATTTAAGAAGCCAGATCTCAAGCCTCCCTTGGTAAAGGTAGATTACAGCACTGGCTTTGCCTGTGGCCAGGCATGTTGATCACATGTTGATCCTTCTCTCTTGAGATTTCATGGCTTTTGCCCCCTTGCAAGGAGACAGTTTATCTCCTGAACCCCACCCCTCTCTCCATTTCTCAGTCTGCTAACAGTAACCCATCGCCATTACCTTGACGGTCCATGTCCTTGTTTCTTTCGTGCTACTGGCATCCTTAGCCTTACTGTATCACCTGTTCCTCAACATGTTTTAGAGACTTTTCTATTCTGTTATCCCTGCATGTAAACTTAAACTGATTTTGTAGCTCAGGAGTCTTTCTTTGTATATCCCAAATTAAAAAAAAAAAAAGATACTCTTGCTGGTTTGTTCTGTAGCTTCTTCTGAAAGCAGACATGTGCTAGGAACTACACAAGCTTATGCCTTTCCACATATTAAGGCACTTAGTGATGCAGCATTTTAATTAAATTAACCAGAATTCGTAAATTGTAGATAGACAGATTTTCCAGATCATCTCAATATGAGCTTTTAGAGCGATCAACACTCTGCTGGTGTTTAATCCATCAGACTGCCATATGGAGTGTTGAAGAGCAGAATATCTGTTTATTAACAATTGTTGTTTTTTCACGTCAGCAAGTATGATTTTCGTATTCAAGGTCCTAGGAGTGCAATCTGTTGCTGTGTCTCTCATACGAATTATACCAACCTCATGCCAGACTCCATTTCATATCTATCCTTCTTTTTTACTGAATCTAGGTGATCCAACAGACTGTCTAAATGGCATGATAGACCAAGAGGGACATTCCACCAGAGACCCCAGAAGTTCTCTGGTTATGCTGTCACAAGAGGAATGTGTTCAAATGTCCTGTGTAGCATCAATGTTTTCTGTACATCGTAGCATCATGTAGCTATCATGTAGCATCAATGGTTTCTGTAACCAGTTGAGAGACATTTAATGAAGCTCGACAATTTGAACAGCAAGAATGTAAGTTACAATCCATAAAAGTCAAAAAATTGTTCCTCGACTTGAAGATCAAGCCAACGTTTTATTCACTCTGTTTTAATAAATACCCATTCTCAGGTTCTAGGATATTTTCTGTGTTGGACTTCCTTAGCAATAGAAGTTACCTGTCTCTTCAGGGTAGCTGTCTGTTCCATTTTGTGACACACAAGTCTGTGTCCACTCCTTTAGGTGAGTGAACGCTGCCAGTTCTTGGTTTTTCCAATGGGAAAGATACTCTTTGGGCAAAAGCCTTCCTGTCTTGTGCCTTTTTCATTCCTGTCTTCAGAAGGAAGTATTAGCTCTTCTGGGTTGGTTTCCTTCTAGAGCCCAGTGCAGAAACATGTTTTGCAACCTAGGCATCAGGCTCTTCTTATCAAATGTAAATTTAAGATATTTTCCACTATCAGAACCCCCTGGAATCTCAACAGGGGTAACATGCAGTCATTTTTACAGACCTGAACATTTTCATAACTATTGGCTTATTTGTTTGCTTGGATGTGATGACAGAGTGTGGGAAACATGATGTGCTTATGTAGACAACTTCAATTTTGATCTCTGTTTAGGTAAGGTAGGAAGAGGAGGGAACTGTCGCTCTGTGTTGATGATGATGGATGGAAAATAGTGGTTTCTAATCTTTATTAGAGTTGTCCATCTCATCCAGCAGATGGCATTAAAAATGTACCTGCTCTGTTCTCTTCTTAAGCAGTGCCTTAGCTGAAATCCCTGAAGTTGTAGTCTTCCTTTTTCTCTGGTACATACCTNCATTAATAAGGTTACCCCTCAGTCTCCTCTTCTCCAAGCTAAAGAGACCCAGCTCCCTCAGCCTTTCCTTGTATGGGAGATGCTCCACTGTTGGGTAGTACAAAAGCCAACACATCCATTTTTTTAAGACTGATAAGCTCTATGCTGCGAGCAAATCAGTTTTCAGGATTTCGAAGTATTCCTTTAAACATCCTTAGCATTTAGGAAGCCCTATTAGTAGTCTTCTTTTTCCTGACTTACTTTGTTTGTCTGGCCATTTGCTTGTCTGCCAGTCATCTTAGTATCTGTGTCATGTGGGCAAATAAGCAGTGATCTTTCAGTAATGTCAACCCCAAAGCCAATGTTAAGCACTCATCCTTTTGAGTAGTGCCATGGTGTTATTCACCAGCTCAGACCTGCTGCTGGATTCCCAGAGAGGGTTCAAGTTCCTTCAAGCCAGTGGCAGCATCTGTCCCAGTGAAGGGTGTTTCCCAGGCAGGAGACAGTAGGAGTTTGTAGGTTTGTTTGCGTCACTGGGAGTAGGAGAGATTGTGGATATTGATAATACTTAGGGTGGGTATCGCTCAGCTTCTGGTTAAATCATGAGGACAGTGGGATGTAGATGTAGTGTAGTGCTTCAAATTGTAACTGGCTGTGGCGACGAAGGTGAGAAGTGAAAGGTTTTTTTCCTATGCGTTGCCCTGGTGAAGGGAACATCAGTTCTGTCATAGTTTATCTTTGCCTTTTCTGTTTTCTTCTGTCTCTAGTCTTTCTTTTCAGTAAATATGCTGTTTGATACCATTTCTGTACAAGCATTACTGTACTCATGCAAGGTAGTGTTTTATTACTCCTTCAGCAGCCCAGTAATTTGAAAGAAATTATATCATTTATGTATAAGAAACATGTGGAGTTAACACAAATGTAGCATGGCTTTGCAAAAAATCATAGAATCATAGAACAGTTTAGGTTGGAAGGGACCTTAAAGGCCATCTAGTTCCACACCTCACTGGACAGGGACACCTTCCACAAGATCAGGTTGCTTAAAGCCTTGCTTAACTTGGCCTTGAACACTTCCCGGGATGGGGCATCCACAATTTCACTGGGCAACCTGTTCCAGTGTCTTACCATCCTCACGCTGAAGAATTTCTTTCCAGTATCTGAGTCCCCTCTTCCAGTTTAAAACTGTTACCCCTCATCTTACCACTACATGCCCTTGTAAAAAGTCCCTTCCCATCTTTCCTGTAGACCCCCGTTAGGTACTGGAAAGCTGCTATAAGGTTCTCATGCAGCCTTCTCTTCTCCAAACTGAACTAACCGAACCCCTCATCAAAGTAATTATTCAAGATGTACATCAGCATTGCTAGTTAGCTGGATTGATTTAAAGGTATTTGTCAAGCTTGCATCCTGGCTGTTTTCTTCTCTTTTTGTTGACACTTCGTTGAACATCTTGGCTACCTCTAGTTTAGCATTACATGGCCTGGCAGCAGATGTGTATGGCATAAACTCTGTGGCATGTACCTTGAAGGGTTTTGATGATGTAAAAAGAGTTATCTGCAGGAGTGTTCAAGGCTCTTTTGACCCACTGCTTAAGAAAGCAGTTCTAGGAAAAAAGATATGCCTGACATTTGGGACCAGTGTCCACAGCTCTTACCTTTTGACACCTACCTGGACTCTCCAAATCAGAAACAGGATCACTCTAAGCCATTCATGTGGATCTTAGGCTGAGCGGCTCTTTTGGAGGCATTTGTATCTTTCTGTAGATTTATGAGGTTCTCAACTTGGACACCTCAGACGGGAACCTTAATTTAGTTGCCATGGGTCTAAGCCTTGGATCTAAGACACTGATTAAATGATTAAAATGGGATTTCCTTGTTTCATAGTAATTATTGCCTCAATCAAAGGCCTTACAGAAGTCCAGATAGATGACATCTATATCTCTTCCCTTATCCACTGATGTAATCACTCTGCCATAGAAGGCCACCAGGTTGGTCAGGTACGACTTGCCCTTGGTGAAGCCATCCTGGCTGTCTCGAATCACCTCTCTGTCCTCCATGTGCCTCAGCGTAGCTTCTAGGAAGATCTGTTCCATGATCTTCCCAGGCATGGTGGAGGTGACGGTGATGGGTCAGTAATTCCCTGGGTCCCCCTTTCTACCCTTTTCAAAAATGAGTGCAATGTTTTCCTCTTTTCAGACGCCAGGGACTTCACCCAACTGCCATGACTTTTCAAATATCACAGGGAATGGCTTGGCAACTACATCAGCCAGTTCCCTCAGGACTCTGGGATACATCTTGTCAGGGCCCATAGACTTCTGTATGTTCAGGTTCCTCAGGTGGTCATGAACCTGATATTCTCTTACAGCAGGAAAGACATTGCTCCCCCCAGACCCTGTCTTACAGTCCCTCCACTAGAGAGGTATGGGAGGAGGTTGCCAGTGAAAACTGAGGCAAAGGAGTTGAGTACCTCAGCCTTTTCCTTGTCTGTTGTTACCAATTTGCCAGTCTTGCTCATCAGGGGGGTATGCTGTCTTTGACCTTCCTTTTCTGGCTGACATACCCATAAAAGCCTTTCTTGTTATTCTTTACATCCCTTGCCCAATTCAGCTCCAGCTGCACCTTGGCCTTCCTGACCCCATCCCTACACAACTGGGCAGCATCCCTATACTCTTCCCAGGATACCTGTCCATGCTTCTGCTGCCTGTGCCTTTCCTTCTTGCCCTTTGGTTTGACCCACAGGTATTGACTCAACCATGCTGGTCTCTTGTGTTCCTTTCTAGATTTTTTTACACCTGGGGATGGAGAGCTCTTGTGTTCTGTGGAGTGTCCTTAGATATCTGCCATCTCTGCTCTGCTCCCTTGTCCCTGAGGGCAGTTTCCCAAGGGGTCCTATTGACTAACTCCTTGGAGAGCTGGAAGTTTGCTTTCCTAAAATTTAGGGCCTTGACTCTACTCCTTGCCTGACCTATGTCCCTCAGTGCATTCTGGGAGTGTCCTGGATTGCCTACAGGTCAGTATGCTACTTTTCTAGCAGATTATGGAATCGTCAGAGCTGGAAGGGACCTCTAGAGCTCATCTAGTCCAACTCCCCTGCTAAAGCAGGATTGCCCAGAGCACATCACTCAGGACTGCATCCAGGCGGTGCTTGGAAATCTCCAGAGAAGGGGATTCCACACCCTCCCATGGCAGCCTGTTCCAGGGCTCTGTCGCCTTCACTGGAAGGAAGTTTATTCTCATATTTGAATGGACCTTCCAATGTCCCAGCTTGTGCCCATTGCCCCTCATCCTGTCACTGGGAACCACTGAAAGGAGTCTGGCTCCATCCTCCTCCTACCCACCCTTTAGATGTTGGGGTGCTCGAAGTCCCCCAGCAGGATGGGAGCCTGCAAGCACTTCCTGTAGCTGAATTAAGAAGGCTTTGTCAATAGGCTCCCCTCAATGGGGCCACAAGCTTCCCTCTGTTGCCTCAATCTCCGAGGCCATCGATAGCCTCATTCCGGTCATGAGGTTTGTCACATTAAATTTCAGTAATGGCAACTAGGTCTTAGCTTTTTAGCAGCACAGTGGCTTCCAGCTCCTCCTGTTTGTTGCCCATGCTGGGTGCATTGATGTAGAACTGTCATTCAGAACTATTATCAGAAACATAAGAGGGCATTCTTGAAATTCAAATGTGGCAACAATTAGTCACAGCCTTGATTTTTCTTCTGTTATAAAATAGAGAGTGGAACAAGTAGAACTTGTTCTCTGGACCTTCACTTTAAACGTTTTCTGTTGTGCATGGAAATAGCAAATGTATTTTTTTCAAGAAGTTGTAAAGCAATCATAATTTGCTGTTACTTCTGGTTAGGTAACTCTAAGAAAGTTAATAAATTATGATCTTTGTGTGCATTTGTAATCACAAAGATTTAGTTAGACTACACTCATTTTATTATTTATTTTCCTTTACAAGGGTTTGTCACTGGCACGTTTGTAGAAATAATTGGCATAAGTTGAGTTGGATATAAAGTAGTGACACAAACATCTTTACCTGGGCCAACTTCACTCGATAGCTCTTCATACTTGGACTGATAAGAATGATTATGCTAAGTTGTTCTGATATGGTGCATGTTGGGTTTTTTTATAATATTTTGAAGTTTCTGAACTAACAACTTGCTCTTTGGCAAAATTTTCAGGACAAATCTGCCTGTGCTTGCCAGAGAGTTCAGTTAAAGTAATTGGAGTTTGTGAGTAGCTGGTGGATGTGGCAGCATTTAACCACGTTTTGCATGTACCTCTGAAACCTCCTGAGCTCCTGGGATGGTCCAGAAGAGCCAGCTGTGAAAGCACAGTCTCCTCGCTATGGAGAAGCAGAGTGGATTGCTCTACTCCTGTGTGTCTTTGGGCTTGAGTGAAGTTCCAAGACACAGCAAATTATTGTGCTGTTTCCTATCTCTTCTGCTTGACTTCAATAATTGTTTGCACTTTACAACACATACTTCTGCATAAGGTTTCATAAATTTTTCCAAGAGAGGAAGTAAGTCTCGTTCTCTCTTCTGTAACTTTTGATGCCCCGTCACTTCAGGCAGTCTTTTGGTAGGAAGAATTTCAAGATGGTGTGAAATATACCATTCACTTCTAGAGAGCTGCTTGTAAATCAAGAGACTTCTTTATGAGAATATGGGGGGGGGAAGTGTCTCTGATTTTGAAAGGTAGCACAGTTGTGATTTTACGTGTCTACAATGAAGAAGATAAAATGAAAATTCCTATTGACTCCCAACTCCGCGAAGGAAAAGGGCAGGGTGGGGGGAATTCAGGAAAAAGTAATGGAAGCCAGTCAGATTAAAAGTAGCAAAAAGGAATGCTTTTTACACAATAAATAATTTGTGGTGCAACTTTTTTTTTAAACCAAGTGCTTAGCAGCTATTGAAAAGGAACAGGCAATTAAATAGATAAGAGCATTTCTAGTTACAACAGAGTAAAAGATAAGGTGAAGTAGAAAACATCAGCTGCTTAGGATATAAAACAAGCACGTAGGAAGAGGAGGAGTCTTTCAGAGACTATTATTGGTGTTAGGAGGACAGGTGGACTAGATGATCTTGTAGGTCCTTTTCAGCCTTGTGTTTCTACAATTCTATGATTTCATATGTCTTCATAACAGAGTTCCTTGGGTTTTTTTATTCCTATGATGGTTTTGATATTGGGTGCAGTCAAACAGGATACCTGTCTGGGTAGATCCACTGATCTGCCCTGCTCTATCAGCTCTTGTCTTCACTTGCAGTTTTTATGGCTACAGACCTGACAGATCCTTGTTTAATAGGAATTAACATTTCTAAAATATACTGTATTACTCTTTTTAGTGACTAGTCTTAGATCCTCCCTATTGATAGGATTTTATATACAAGATCTTAGGTGGTGATACAGAATGTGAATTCAGAGCATGCTCTGAGTTGCATCTCCAGGGAGAACATTATTATTAAACCTTTTTGAGAGTGTCCCCAGTGGCAGTTCCGTAGAGCAGGTGGCCTGCGTGGCACAAGCACACAGGGAGTCGGGAGCCTGTGTCTTATCAGAGCATATAATCTGAAAATCAGTCAGCCTGTTTCTCTCTCTCCTGGGGAGAATGACGATGGTGACACAGGACTCTTATGCTAAAAACTAATTGTTAACCTGCAGAAGTCATCATTCAGCAGAAATCCCAACAGAAAAGGGCTGGGTGATGGATTTTTCTGGGTAGCAGGCCAAGCTGTTATTTGGTTTTCAAAAAATAGTTCTCTGGGTTGCCTCAAGATTTTAACACCTAGTACCTGGATTACTTGAAAACAGATAACAGTAATTTACCAAAAAAAACCCGCTTACGATTTCTACTGACTAAAATACACATAAAAAACGGGGAGGAGAAAGCGGTTTCTCCTGTGTCTCGGGGCATGAAGTGTGCTGACTATTCATTATGGTGCCCAAGTTTCCTGAACAGTAAGCCAAGCAGTGGCTGGGTGGAGGGTTGGAAGCTAGGATGCGGTGTTGAAGAGGCTTATAGCAAGTATGTAATCTGGGGGAAAAGAATTTAGGATTGCATATCTATCTGTTGATAGAAGCATGGCTAGTAGATTGAGGGAGGTGGCTGGTCACTTCTTTGCAGATGCAGTCTAATAACTGCTATGCCGTGTCCGGTGGTAAATTGGAGTGAGTTCATCAAAGGACCACCAAGATGATCAGGGGGCTGGAGCACTTGCCCTGTGAACAGATGCTGAGGGAATGGGACTTGATCAGCATGGGGAAGAGGTGAATTCACAGGGACGTGATAGCTGCCCACTAGTACCTGCAAGGAAGTTATTGAGAAGATGGAATCAGGCTCTGCACAGTGGTGCATGGTGGGAGGACAAGAGATGACAGTCATAAAAGTCCTTCACCTGGGTCAAGGCAATCCCCAACACAAATATAGGCTGGGTAGAGAATGGATTGAAAGCAGACCTGATGAGAAGGACTTGAGGGTGTTGATTAATGAGAAGCTCAACATGAGAGCTGACAATATGTGCTTGCAGCGCAGAAGGCTAGCTGTATCCTGGGCAGCATCAAAAGCATGGTCAAGGGAGGTGATTCTGTCCCTCTGCTCTCATGAGACCCCAGGTTTGAAGGACTGCATCCAGTTTTGGAGCCCTCAGTACAGGAAGTATGTGGTCCTGTTGGAGTGTGCCCAGGAAAGGGCCATGAAGATAATCAGAGGGCTGGAGCACTTCTATTGAGACAGTTTGAGAGAGTCAGGGTTGCTCACTTTGGAGAAGAGACTGCTCCAGGGAGACTTTATAATGGCCTTCTAGTATCTGAAGGAGGCCTATAAGAAAGTTAGAGAGGGACTTTTTACAAGGGCATATATTGATAGGACAAGGGGTAATGGCTTCAGACTAGAAGAGGGTAGATTTAGATTAGGTATCAGGAAGAAATTTTTCACTGAGGGTGGTGAGGCATGGAAACAGGTTGCCCAGAGAAGTTGTGGATGCCCCATCCCTGGAAGTGTTCAAGGCCAGGTTGAATGGGGCTTTGAGCAACCTGATTTAGTGGAACGTGTCCCTGCCAATTGCAGGGGGGCTGGAAGTAGGTAAACTTTAAGGTCCCTTCCAACCCAAATAATTCCATGATTCTGTGAAGTAAGAAGATATTTGACTGGATTCAAGAGAAAACTTTTTCAGTGTGGAACAGTTAAGTATTGGAAGGATTACCAAGAGAGGTTGTGCAGTCTTCATCTATGGATGTTTTTAAGACTAAACTGGTTAAAGCCCCGAGCAACCTGTCTGTTCTGAATGACAGCTTAACTGGAGATCTGCCAAAGTCCTTTCAGATATGAATGATTCTCTGATTCTCTATAACTTTTTTCATATAATACTGTACTGTGTACCTTATCATTTGATCTTGTAGGTTAAATTTTCTTCACTCATCACTCTTGTATTGTCTTTTTACTTATACCTTTTCTATCCTCCTGTGCCTTTTTACCTCCATATGTGTCTGATAGCCCCATTGTCACTGGATGAGGGAGTCTTGGGGTTCTCCTGGCTTCCAAAGTTTCTTCAGTGCTACTGAAACCTCAGAGCAGTCTTACCCATCACGACATCTATGGAGGCTTCATGTGGCCATCACCACCTTCTGCTTTATGTTCTGAGCCGTCTTGTAGATGGTTTGCCTTCTGCTTTACAACAGTGCCTCTGTTCTTGGTTTCCAGTAATGGATGAACAACAGCAGTCTGCTTGTTAGAAGATAGCTGTGTCATGGTGTTTAGCTTTCACAAGAGAACAAAATTGCGGTAGACACAGCCTCAGACCAGTGACATGCATGAACTGGGAATAAACAGAAGATTTTTGGAAGCAAAAGAGTACCAAAGCTTACTGGGCTGTGCTCAGTAGACCTTTTAGAGAAGAAAAAAAAAAATTCTTGTTTGGTTTGGGTTTTTAGGAATGACAGAGTACTTTATTTCTGGGTTTCAAGGAACTGGAGTTTCTTTTGGCTGCTAATTTCAGGAGAGACCTGCAGACTCTGATAGTTCTGCATTTCTTGTACTTGAATCGTGTCTTTAATCTTTTCTTCAAAAACCCACAGATATTCCAAGTGTGAAGATGTTTATGAAAAGTGTTCTCACATTTCTTCATGGGTCTGGGAGGGTTTATTTTTGGATGCTTCTTTTACATCTGCTTTTACACCTGGGCCTTGCCTAGTTGCCTTTGAACTCATTAACAGCTAAATTGTAATAATTGTAGCAGAGCCTGCATAATTTATAATTTAATATCTTCAAGTAGCCCTGAGTGGTAATTACAGTTTTGTTATCATGTAGGTCAGTTTAAAACTAGTGATAGATTCTATAACAACAATTTTTCCTGTGATTTTTAATTCTTCCAAATATGATTTTCTTTTCTGTGTTAATCCAAATTTGATTCGAGTAGCCTTTGGATGCTGTAAAAATAGTAACATTTCTAAATCAGTGCATTTCCTCAGATGTCTGAAAAAGCTGGACTAAAGCAAGCAGTGAATATACTGGGAAGGATAAGAGTAAAGGTAGTTATTAAAGAAAGTACCTTTGATTCATGTGGAGGAAAGAATAAAATGATGGAGGCAAGTGTGAAGCTTTTGCAGTCTGCAAATTGCATATTGCTGTGTGGGAAAAAAAATGTTTCAATGAGGAATCTTGGCATTAGAAAACTGAATTTTAAGAATCTAGTCTGCTTTTTAAAGTAAAGACATACCTCTGGACGTATAAATACAGACTGCCACAGTATGAGCTTCTTTCATCCAGGTATCTCTTCCCGTGAAGCTTGTTGACAAAAGTTAAATTTCAAAATTCAGTTCAGTTTGACAGCTCGAGCCATTAGCTAACCTACCCACAGGGGCTTGTTTTCTGCCTTTTGGAGGTCAGGGAAGTGTAACCATTCTTGAACCAGAGCTGCAAAACCTCCCCCCAAACCTGCCTTGATGTCTTCTGATTGGATTTGTGTGCCCTGGCTTGCATAACCAGAGAGCTTGTATCCCAGCGTGATTAGCCAAAAGGAGTATAGGGACTTACATAATCATTACACGATTATTTTTCAGTAACTATACTGTAAATATGTAATTCTCTCTACTCCTAATAACTCTTAATCCCTTTGTTGCTATTGGCTCCTGGGCTCAGATTTTCCTGTGGCCTGCATGCCCCAGCCACTGATAAGACTTGAAAAAACTGTTACTGTCAAGGTTCATCTGCTTTACTCCCAGCTGGCAAATACCTGCTCCCCAGCATAAGCTGGGGGTACCGCATCTTGGTGGACTGCTTTGTGGGAGCTTGGGCAGCACTTCTGCCCGTGTGCCTTCTGAGAAGGGTCCCTTCACCTCCAGAGATGGTTCATACCCAGCTATGTGCATATATTAGGTGCAGACCTTTCCGTCAAGCTTCTTTCATGAGTTGCTCAAGGGTTTTTGAGCAAAGTTTTGATCTCATTTCTCCATGTTACTCAATAAAGAAGATTCCTTTTTGAGATACTGTGGTGAGAAAACTTAAATCATCAAGAACTCTTGGCCCTCTGCAGGTGTTGGGAGGCCAGGAAGAGATTATTTTTCTTTTGGTACAAGCAGGTAAAAATCCCCCACCCTCATTTAGAGCGGTTCTTGTTAAAATGTGCCACATTTTTATTCCACCATTTGCATCCAACATCAGTGGGACTTGGTGATCAAAGCTCTCCCAACCTGTAGCTGTTCCAGTAAAGCCCCTTTCAGGTATCCTTGAAAATATCCTCAACTTTGATAGAAAACCACCTTTCCTGCCGCTTTTAATATTAGAAGCATAACTCAAATTTCTTTCTTTAAGCCTTATAAAATCCTTGAACATGATTTTGCTGTTTAATTAGCTTCATGAGTCAGCATCTGGTCTAAGGTCTTGACATTTTTGCCGTGTGAAATATTTCTGTGTATTTGACCTTGGCTTTATTCCAGAATAAATATTTTAAGCTGCTAGTTCTGTGTGGGTTTTTTTTGTCTTCGGTCTGAGACTAGGGGGCAGGCATAAGCAGCACGGAGAGAAGTGAACTGTATAAACCACAATTAGAATTGCAGTGCACAGGTGTCTGAAGATCCTACACAATTGCCAAGCTATTTGTTTCTCAAATGAGAGGGGCTTTGGGAGTGTATTTTGGAGAATAAAGGGAGCAGAAGGCCTTGCTTTTGGATGTTGGGGTTGTGGTGGTTTGTTTGGTTTTTTTTTTATTATTATTATTATTTTCTTTAAATCTAGTTTAAATTATTCCGGACTTGATACATTTGGTATCTTTAAAGAACAAGCGTAATGAATGGTTGAAAGCGATCTTCTGCAGCTGGAGAGGGAATTTATAACTGCCTTCAGAGAGGACTCAGCATTTAAAGAAAAAAAAAACCTCTTTCCTGCATGCTAGCTTTTCTTTGAGCATCAAGTTAAGTCTTGTGGTTTAAAAATCAGAATGCTGCTGTGCAAAGCAGGGTGACTTGTAACGGTATTAAAGGAGAATGGTTTTAGCACTGGGTTTATGGGCAAGTTCTGTTGCAGATACTGGAGGATCTTTTTTGGGGAAGGCAGGCATCTTAATTCTCTTTACTAGGCATATACAAAGTATTATTGCAATAAAATAGTGAATAAACAGCAGCTCACAGTACGAGACGCTCGGTGCATCTAGCGTCCCGGTGTTCAGTGTATTTTGCACTTTAATACACCGTCATTTTTTAGTTCAGTATTTCTGTCCCCTCCCCGGTGCCAGATCTGTATTCTTGGGATGTGAGGTTCCATTAAAAAATAAATAATAATCGCAGCCCCCGCTCCCCCCACGTACACTCATTTTCTATAATATGGTAATGATATCACCGTAGCAGTAATTACGGGTCATCTTCATTTCTTTCATCTCTGCTGGTTCTGATGGCTTCATTCCTTTGACGGAGAAGATTTGGCTCTGGGTGCTGTGATTATTTTGTTAAGCATTATTCGAATAGACAGGAGTGAGAGAAATTAATCAATCCAAATGCAATTAGCATCATGTTTAACCCAGTGATGGACGTCTCAAGGTGAAACAGCCAGGGGAGTTTCAGACATTATTATTCAATCCAGTGGCTCTTATCTAAATTATAATCAAGAGAGGTTTTTATTGGCTTTGCAGAGAGAAGATGTAACTCTTTCCCTGCTTTGGGGGTCAAAGGGATTAGGTCTTTGGCCCCGCAGGATGTCGGCCACAGGCAGCTCCTAGAAGTGGGAGGTCTTGTAAGAGTTTCCTTTGATGTGGGGGTCACTCAGGGCAAAATATCTGTACATCCTAATATCTGTGACCTGGAAGTTTAGTAGCTCCCTGGGCATGGGTAGGGGTGTCATTGCCCCTTGCTTCAAGTGTTTGTAATTGATGAGCTTTGCCCACCTGTATGCGAGTGAATGCTGTTTGAAGTGCTTGTGTTCGGGGTCCTGTGAACATCAGTGTTTGCCACTGAGCACAGACAGGATGGTGCTGCCTTGCACGGTAGGGAAATCTGATTAGGAGAACAAGGTAAATTATTCTGTAGGGAAGGAATTTAATTCTTTTTAGAGCTGATATAATTTTAGTATTTATTGATAGCAACAATAACATTTTGAGGCTACCTTAATCTGCAGCAGATCTGTTATTACCGTTCTGGATAATCCTGAATGATCTCTGAGATCTCTTATCAGGTGTATGATAAAACACTGACACTGCAGGGGGAGAAAAAACGAGGTGGAAAGAGGTCACATGAAGATTCCACGATTCAGGAAGGCATTAGGTATTCGATTCCATTCCTTAAAGCTCTAGCTAACACACACTGAACTGTTTCAGCGCTTTAAAACTGTATGAGTCTCAGCTATTTGCCACGTCTCTGTCAGAGGTGACAGTTTACATAGCACACTGGGGCTGTTGTCCCAAAGCAGAGCCGTTTATCCTGTGTGCAGACACCAATATGTGGTCCGTGTGTCTCACCTGTTTTTGTGCAGGCCCCCACCTTCTTTAGCTTTTCAAAACAAGTCTTGCCAGACTCTGAACTACAGCTGAACTAAGGGCAGATTCTGCTGTCTCATTCGCCAAGGGAAGGATGATGATGTTTTGTACCAAGGGTGGTGTTAATATTTTAAAATGCTGCAGCAAGACTTGACAGAGCTCATCTTTCAGAGCCTGAATTCTAGCACGGTTGCTGATTCCTGTAGTATACATCTGTACATCACTTCTTACTGAGGCTGTGACCCCATCTCTAAGATGGGAATTAAATCACTGTATGTCTCAAGAATACTGTGAAGCTTGATAAACTTTGCAAGTGCTTTGATATTGATTATTGAGAGATGCCACAGTAATGCAAGCTTATTCCACCTGGAGGTTTATGCTGATTCTGTCGTCTTACCTGAAAAATGTGTTTCAGGAGTGCTAGATGATTATGCTGGTCGCCGGTGTAAATGTAACAGTCCCTGAAGCTCAGGTCTGAGTGTCTGCATGTGCCACTTCCACCTTCAGTAAAGGTGACTGACGTTGCTTTCGCTGGCCACTGCTCTCCTGAGATGGCAGTTCCAGCTCTTTTATGAAATTAGGCTTGGTGTGGCATTCATTAATAAGTATTTGTCAAAGGCCCGCAGTCATCAAGTAGCAGTTCATTTGACAACTATGTTAAGGAAGCACACAGTTAACAGAGTAATTGGAGGTCTTTTTGTGCAGGAAGAGGAGTGAGAGGGTGCCAGTGGGCATCCAGGAGTTGGTAGGATTTTGTGGATCTGGTCTCAAGATAATTCGTGGTCCATACAGATCTCTGTCTCTGACAGAAGTTCGGATTGTGTTGGCTGGGTAATAATATTCAGCTGGTCTTTTTTTCTTTGAAGGTTGTTTAGTAATGATGCCAATCTTAACTATTTTTGCTGGTTTTAGATTGTCTTTTTGTCTTCACTCCTCCCCTCCCCTATGACTGTTTTTGTAATTTCCTTTCCAATGTAATATTAGTTGAGCCCAGCCAAAATATGTGCCTTTGCCATTGGATTTCACAGGTCCAGTCAGGTGAGACTCCCACAGTTACAGGCAGATTTCTCTAACCCTTTTTTTTTTTTTTGGCCTCTCAACTAAGGAAAAAAATAGTTGTGCCTTCCT
>VZTM01000864.1:220618-263624 GCA_013400555.1 Jacana jacana | reverse complement strand
ATCTCAGGACAAAAGAAATCATTTCTGATGCAACAAACCCTTGTGACAAAAAGGTTAAAAATGAGGGGAGTGTTCTGCTGTCTCTCTGGTGTTAATGGTCTTTGCCTGGAACTGGTAATTTCTTCCATAATAAACCTTTTTGGTTTTGTTTTCTGTACAGTCCTATGACACAGCAGTAGTTTGAGTGTGCATGATTAGGACTTTACAGCAATCCTTCCATGTTGAAAAACAAGTTCTTTAGTTACCATAAATACAACTGAATGGGAAGAATAACCGATAAGCTAACAAAGTATGACAGTTCCTGAAACAACCTTTTTGTAGTCAAGAATGTAGCATTCAAAGTGGGATACTACAAGACATTTCGGGGCTAAAAACCTTTCTGTTCCCAGGGCATTAATTGTATTTCCAGTTCTTTACAGTAGCAAGACGTGTAGATTTCGACACAGCTACATTTCCAGGTCAGAAGAGGAGCACAGTCCAATTTGTCCCTTAAGTTGTACATCTGGGGGAGACACAGAGAAATGCTTCTTCCGTGGGTGACTTCATTTTATAGGATCTGTGATTTGAAGATACTTACAGGCTTTGAGATTTTTTTAGGCAAGTCCAGGAGTGGAAGGTATGATCATGATAAATGTGTGATAAATACAGTTTGTCACGTATCTTTTACGTAGACTTTATCATTAAGTGTGTTGTGCGTTTGCATTTAAGTGTATATTATGTTAAAAAAGTGCGTATGTGCATTGCTAGGGATTCTCCTGGATGAAAGTTGCTTATGTAAGTGTAAATCACTGTTTTCATTGCTGATTTTGTAGCAGTAAATCCTTCCATTATTTCCTGGCTATCCAGACCTTATGACACAGTATGTCCTGTGCTGTCATACATGTGAGAAGGCTTTTTATGGGGAGCAATCAGGCTGGACCCCAATCTCCAGTGCAGTGTTTTTTTTTCTAATTAAATTGTCACTGGAAGGAATATCTGGACCAGCAGTTTTCATTTTCAATCGAGGAAAGAAACATTATGAGTCTTTGTCATTTGATTAAAAGTTACTTAACCTTTAAATTGCTACAGATGTAAAGATAGCTCTGAGTTTCCAATGTAATCGCCTCCCAGTTAAAATCAGGAAAATCTTTGTGTAATGAAACCCATATGTCATAGTGAAAGGATGCAAAACACTGGCAGAGTGGGCTGCTCTAGCAGGAGATTCTGCACCCAATCTTGTTAACCAGGACTGCTTTTGGTAATCCCTCATCTCCTCACTTGTTGGAAATCAATCTGTACTACTGAATCTTTTCAACCAGCAACCACAAAATTTACTGCGGAGAGGCAGCTTGGGGACAATTGTAGTAGAAAAGGAGCCCCAGGCAACAAGGCTAAATGCGGGATTGAGGGATTGAAGTTCTAAAGAGGAGATTATATTAAACCTTATTCTGCTCCCCTATCAAGTAGAAATCTCCCCTTCTTTCACCCCCAGCCTTTCCTACCCAATACCTGTTCTTGGGATCTGCTTAGCAGATCCTGTGGGGCAGCAAACTTCAATAATTCAGTACGGCATTCTCTGTTCATTAGAATAGCTTGCTACCATTTTTTCAATACATTTCTCTGAAAGAGTCTATTCAAGCACTCAAATTCCATTGTAACCAGTGCTAGTAACATCTTACAGTGGTTTTTCTTATAGTCTTCGGTGTCCTCTGCCTCCTCCCTAGTAGGTGAGATTCATTTGCATCCAAGCTATTGCCACCCTGTCCGTTGTTGATTTTTCTATTGTAGTAAGCGCATGGCGTAGGCAAGGTTGTAAATCGTGGCTTGACATGGAGATTCACGTTTCTGTTTCATGCTGCACAGCCTCTGTAGTGTCTGTTTGCTGGCACAATGGAACCTGAACTCAAGCCCTCTCTTTACTTGAAGTCTGTGGTTAAAGCAACCATGTTAAAGAAAAAAATCCCAAAGGTTTTCACTACAGTTCTGACCAACCTTTTAATTAAAAAACCCACCTCTCTCTACTACGCAACCGGCTTCTGTTGGTCCCTTGGGTAGTTGCTTAAGGCAGGTTTTACCAGCTCTCTCACACTGCAATCAGATTTAGAATGTGGGTGATGGTTTCTTCATTCACGAGCTCTTCCCTCACTCCAGCAAGCTCCAAAAGACCCCATTGGAAATTATATTCCCATTGTTAAGAATTAATTTATCAGGAGCGATGCTGAGCAGAGGAGTCAGTTTAATATTAGAGGCTTTTCTGTGCGAAACCCAAGCTCAAATAATACTCCAGTGCAGATTAAAGAGGAACAAAGGAGAAGGAATAGCCAAGACGTTTCAACGCTCTACCATGTAATACATATTTGGCCTGTGTTTACCAGGAATACATTGAACTGTGGTTCTTGGGCAGATAAGGGAAGCAGCTGAAGCAGGGAAAACAAGATGGTTAATGTTTGTGGAAACTTGCCCTCAGTTTGGCTGGGATTTTTATTTTTTGTGATACAAGGATGTTATTTCCTGGCCGTTTTCATACATACACAAGGATGTAAGGTCCTTTCTTTCTGTTTGGCATCCTATCTCTGAAAATAAAGCCCCGGTGCAAGCCTGAGTATGTGTGGAGAAGAGGAATACAGAATAGCAGAAGGCTGTCTCCTGCTCCTAATGGGATTTTGTAGCAGCATGTGCGAGTTTGTTTCAGAAGTCAGAAATGAACAGATGTTGGTATAAATTACCTCTGTGTCTGATGTCTTGCAAATTAAAAGCGCGGTTGGCATCACTAAACAATTTCACCAGGTTGGGGGGGGAAGCGGGCGGTGATTATTGTAGCAGGTCGGTAAGAATCTTTAAGCTGCAGCAGAACAGGATAGCAAGGATAAAGGAATGAAGAATAAAATGAGAGGTCTGTGAATTAATCAGAAATGTTAACATCTCCGATGACAAGTGAACAGGAGGGCACGTGCTCTGGAGCAACCCCCAACCCACAGTAATTTCAGTCGGCGCGCAGAAGGAGTCTGTGCTCCCTGCCTGATTTATAGGGTGCAGCCCTCTTTGGGGGAGCAGAATTGTCACGCGTTCGTATATCTCCTATATGGGACTTGCAGTCTGGAAAACTTTCCCCTCTGTCAGCTGCAGTTCAGCCTTCGCTGCGCTCTCTCCGTTAAGAGGGTTTTCAAGCCGTGCGCTGCTGACGGTGCAAGGCTGGGAGGTGTCAAAGAGCTGGGGCTGAAAATCTATTCCTGGGGGAAGTGTTTAAAAAACTTGCATTTTTATTTAATCGTGCTCTCTGCGCATAACAACTTGCTTCTTGGCAAAACAGCAGTCCCCTCTGCCCTTCTGCAGCACTTTCTATCTGTGTGTCACTTCAGCAGCACTTGGGGGATACAGGCTGTCGTGCGGGTGCGGAGGTGGAGGCACAAATGAGTACTTTTGTGGTAGAGTTCACGCTGTGAATCAGAAGCAGAATTTGGGACTGGATCCCAGATGATATAACTCACAGCTGGAGGCACGAACCGAGGGAATACTGCAGGGATCTGCTTGAATCTGCAGCCAGTCTGAAGCGTGTTCCAGTCAGGGCAGTGGAGGCTTTGCAGCCTCTGAATATCAATGTGCCAGACAGTTCA
This sequence comes from Jacana jacana, assembly GCA_013400555.1. Lineage (NCBI taxonomy): Eukaryota > Metazoa > Chordata > Aves > Charadriiformes > Jacanidae > Jacana > Jacana jacana. Next base: position 260,031 of record VZTM01000864.1, on the reverse strand, counting down.
TAATACCTCTAATTGTTTTACAGGGATCTCGTTGATGACAATACCTTGTGGTATAATTTTGGGTAGGCAAATCAGAATGTAATAATTCGAAGAAGAGCCTTTAAGGCATAAATTCTAACCTTTAAGTAAAAAATAACAAAATGTCTTTACCTGAGGGTAAAGACTTGCACTGAGTGTTTTAAGCTGAATATTTTTATTACATTTTAGTTCTGTTCTAACAGGTAATCAGTAACGTCAAAAGAAAACCCAACATCAGCAACAAACCCACCTCCAGTTTTTATGCTAATTGTCACTCCTGTTGTTCCTCTCTGTAGAGAGGTCAGGAATTGAATGGGTAAAACAGAAAATTAATTCCCATCTCCTTCCAGAGTATCTCTAGCCTAGGTGTGGGAAACACGTACACTTTCATCAATCCTGTGAATAAAAACCTCCATGGTTTGATACCTGCCAGTCTGGCACAAAGCTTTTACCTTTATTTAAAAGAGGTGAAGGGAAGCACTGGTGGGAAGATTGTCTTTCTCCAGGATTCAATTGCTAATTGTGTTGTCTTGGATGCATTGTGTTGTCATTGCAAGACAAAGATAGTATTAGGGCTGCTCTACCGTTTGGGAGCTTATGGGCTCACAAGTCAGAAATGCCTCATGCAGAAAAGTGGCTGTGTAAACCCTGCTGTAATACAACTACTGGAGATTGATGGTGCCAGGAGTGAGAGAGAGACATATAAACCTTGCCTTGCTGTATTAAACATCGAAGGACTGACAATGCATAGAGAGAGAGAAGACCAAAGCTCTATAAACCTTACTTTATTACACCATCCATAGATGAACTGCATTGTAGGAATATAAACCCCATTATATTACAGCGTCCAGGGACTGGCACTGCTGGGAGAGGGAAAATGCTGTCTAATTTCTGCTGAAGATCATAGCATCCAGGGACCAATAATCCTGAAATGGAGAAAGAGAGAGTTCCATAATCTCTGACGGATTATAACATCCAGGAACAATTGCTCTGAGATGGAGTGATGGAGATCTGGATTACCCCGTTCAGAGATGGATAGTACAGAGAAAAGGAGATGCTGTGGGAGCCAAGGCAGTAGGAATAGAAAGCGTAGACTGTACCTAATGAGACAGCCTCTGGGAATTATTGCTGAGTTCAGAAGATTCCAGGCCCTGCCTGCATTTCTAGGGTGTCAGGAATTCAAGCTGGGATGCAGCTGTATTTATTCTCCACTTAAAATAGTTTAAATAAAATAATCCTTACTCACTATCACTGTAAGCACAAATCTAATTGAGTTTCTTATCCTATGGTTAAAATACGTAAGTTATAAAATTGTTTGGGTTTATTGGCTTTTTAAATGTTAAGTCTCTTTTTCTTCCCTTGTGATTTCAGCTAGAGAAATGACTCGAGGGAAATTCCTGAACATCCTAGAGAAACCCAAAAAGTAGCTGCTGCATCTGGAGAATGGACAACATATACCCCAACTAGATCATTTTATTGACTGTGGATCCAGGTGAATGCCAGAACTTGGAAGAAGTACAAAGCTCTCACTCTGGACCTTCGGAAGCAAGTACCTCTTTTTGCTTCCACGGCTTATCTCTTCATGGAGGAGACACATTGCATGCACAGGTCACAAGGACTGCAGTTGGTTGTGTTGGAGTTAACTTCATCTGACCACAAGGTGTCCAACAGGAGGACTCTGCCCTGACATGCTGTGGCAACGTTGCCTGTCCTAATTGGCTGTTCAGAGTGAAGAGCCATGCTGGCCTTACCCTGGTGCTCTCAGTGGCAGCACCTGTTTGAAGCGCACGGCGGATCTGACATTGGCCAATGCGCGTCGTGAGGCACTGACCCTTTTGCGTGTCTTTTGTCTTGGGTGCATTGATTTCCGACAGGCAGCTTCTCTGCTGAAAGGTTTGAGCAGAGTTTGGGGTGTGGGTTGACTTCTAGTGCAGAAATTGAGTCCAGCCTGTGCGTTGGATTCCAGTTCCTCACTGCCCTTGGAGACGTATATCAGAAAACAACCTCCAGAGCTCTGGTGTACCAGGAGCTCCATCTCACCACTGCATGGTCCTCTAGTGAAGTCAGACCAGAGGGGAGGAGAAGTATTACTATATTATGAATGAAAATATCCCTACAGAAGCTTCGGTCCGCCCACAAAAAAAAGCAGCCTTCTTGGTCCACTGTTGGTCTGGCTTCTTACAGAGCTAGAAACTGAAGATAGTTCTAAAATGGAAAGGCAGTAATATTTTCAGTTAGTGCTCAGGAAGGAGCAACAGGGTTGTTAGCCACGTTGCAAGGGTGGTCTCTAAACAGAACCTTAACACTGCTGAATATCACATTTTGTGGTATTTTGAATTACTTATAAAACAGCAACCTCAAAATGTTCTTCCCCTACAAACCCACAACTTTTAAGACAGAATATTCTGTGACCTGGTCTCTTCCAGCACCCAGTTTGGGCTTTATTCATCATACGGCTTAATGTCTTTTCCTTCTGTTAATGTGCTCATGCATGTTCAGCCCTGAGAAGAGGTAAGGAGAGTGTTCAGATTTTTTATTTTTAAGAGAAGATGGTTTTTTTCATGTCACCCTTTTTCCTTTTCCTAGAAAATGTTTTAATCATTAGGAAATATGTTCCTTTCTAGGTCACAAAATAATATTGAGACAGAAAGTGAAGAGCAGGGTTGTTTTTTTCTCCATGTAGAAATGGCATTTTTAACATGCAGCCTTTTCAAAACTTTTCATTTCCCAGGCTGCAGTCACGTGTGAGAGGAGAACTGACTTGGGAATAGGCTGTCCTTGGAGCATGGCGTTTGTCTGTCTTTCCAGAGAAAGGACACTCTTTTCGGGTGCACGTGCAATAAAGAGGAGGAGATATCTTTTTTTTTTTCTTATTCAAACAGACTTCTCTGAATTTTTGCTAAAAAGCTGCTGGCCTTTCCATTTGCAGCCTGTGAGCTTGGTTATTACTGGTTGGAACTGGGCTCGTTTTGGCCAGCTCCTGCTAACCGAGTGTAAAGCAGTTAAAACCCACATCCCGGAAAGACTCTGCACAAATGCTGGATATTTAAGACTGTCAGGAGTCTGATTTTAAACTTAATGCATTTATTTCTGTACTTCACAGTTTATGCAGGGCTAAGCTTATCGGGAACTCCATCCCTTGAGATCAGAAGAGTTGAGACAGATGAATGTGAAGAGAAGCTAAAAGTGATAATTCAGAAACAGAGGAAAAAAAACCTGCTGGTGTGAACTGATTTTGATGTAGCTTTAACTATTAAATTATACATTTTGAATGCAATTTAAAATTTTTATACTATATACATAATATATATACACACATATTTGACATAATGGGGTACTTCATCTGTATCACCAGTATGAGTTTGTGCATTTTATAGCGGTTTGTGATCCAACACATTAAGAAATTGGGATCTGAAAGGAGGAGGAATATAGAAGATATGAAGCCTGGCATGGGATTATATGTATATTTTCTGATATGTTCAGTAACGAATTTCAAACTATAGGTAGTTTTTAGTAACTTACAAGTGTTTAAAAAAAGAACAACAAAAAAAAGGCATTTTACTATATACAGTACTTGCCTTCTACAGGGCAGCCAGTAACACATGCTCTAGAACTGTGATATTTATTGGCTTTGTACTTGTCATCTTGTAGAGATGAGTCAGGGATGTATTTTTTTTATTGGTAATATTTATATGTATTTTTGTGTGTTAGCTAGAGAATTGTCACCTGTCTGTTACTGCTTTGTGGTTTCAATGATAAACAAATGCAAAGCTCAGAGACTCACCTGGGTTTCCAAAATAGCCTTTCCAAAATACGATGCAAAAGCTTTTTTGCTTAGCTGCCTAGGCCATACTCTTCCTTGGGCTTTTCTTCACACTTCTGCATGCCATCACCCCAGGGTTTGGCCTGTGGATGCTCTGTTCCCATCAGTAAATAAATATTTGGCAATATTTAATGGTATTAATGGTTTTCATATGCTTTTGAATCCTGGTGGTTTTTTTTTCCCTTAGTGATGTCCTTCTTGCCATCTCTGCAGTATCTATCTATACAAGATAATCTGGGTGACTTTTTGTTGTTGATAACCTTTTGTATTTTGAAACAAACAAAAGAAAAGCTTTGAGAAATGTTGGGAATGGAGAGTGTAAGAAGATGAAGATTCCATAATATTAATTGTTTTATAAAGTTTTTCATGTGTTGGTGTACTATATGTTACGGTGAGCTTCTTTGAAATAAACCCACTATGTATTTAGGTCCTTTTAAATGCCAGTCTTAGATTCAGTTGTAAAGGCTGTTCACTTCAGTCTTGGAGCATCACTTTACTGTTTGATCCCACTGAGAAAAAATTCTCGTTATATTAATCATTCTGAAAATAAAACTCTAGTTGCACTGGCAATTGAAGAGTGTAATATTCCATTTCCCTCAGTGTTTTGCTATTATAAAACAATTTTGGAACAATCCTATAACCACAGCTCTTAACTTTGCTTCGTATTTCCCTCAACGAGTCGTCTAGAAATAACAGATTAGTGCAAACTGACTGATCCAAATCAGAGGTAATGTTTGAACCCTATTCTGGTTTATCTTACTGAATTTTGTTACATAAAAACATAAGGTGCTATTACAAGTCAAATCACAAGCCCATCTAATCTGTAATCTTCTCTTTGATTATAAACAGTAGTAGAGTCAGAGGGAAGGATATAAACAAAAGGCTTACACAGAGTGATTTTGCTTGAGGGTAACTTACCCAGCACCCAGTAATCTGGTTTAGTTGATTCTGATCCACAGGAGATCCTACCCTCCATAAATTTATTTTAGTCCTAATTTGCTGTACTTCTGGCCTTTAAAATGCCCCTGAACAGCAAGTTCCACAATTCAGTTATACAACTAAAAGTTTCAGGGGAAAAAAGGGGAAGAGGAGGCGGGTGTCATGGTTTTAAACCTGCTTACTCTCTAATTCCATTTGGAACATTTAATATACTTTTTTTTGTCAGAAATAATTGTTTGGTTTTTTTTCTTCTTTGCTGTCTGTGCACTGGTCATGATTTTTCAGCTTCTGTTATGCTTTTGGTTCCATGGTTATGTTCACCTTTGTTCACAATGTTCATTGCCTGTCTTCTGTTACAGCCTGAGGTGGCTTAATGAAAATAGCAGAGGCTTCAGTGTGTGAATGGGCTGTGGAGGTGTGTAAATCCGAATTACAGCTTCTGTTTTCTTCCTCTGCTGTGTTCTCCCACGTTATTGCAGGGTAAATCCTGCTCAGAGTATCTCTAAGAACAGGATCAATGCTTAGATTTGCAGTCTGCGTGCAGCTGGTCTTATCTACTTCATCTTCACCCACAGGAGCTCTTCTTAGGCAACACTTTTTCCAAATCTTGACAATAGTCATGCCAACAGCTTCGTGTTGAGGAAGTTGTACCGTGTAATTCCATCATCAACCTATGCAGTGCATAAAGATAAATTGCATCCTTGACATATGGTCTGAGATCTTGAACTCACGACCTACCACAAGTTGAGTGATGTTGCATTAACATTTCTGTAATGCTTCACAACTAATACCAATTTTTAGACATACACAGGCAAAAGACAACTCATAACAGGGCAATGTGTCATGTTTTCACGTGAGCTATCTGAATATGGCATGCAAACTTAATAAACATGAAAATACACCTTGCATCTTAATGTTGTACCCACATTTTCATGTACCATTCCATACTGACACTTTTTAAAACGTCAGTAAATAGTCTATAGAAGAAGATAATTCATTTGAAGAAAATTTCCCAGATATTCTCTGTATCTTCAGCCCAGCAAAATCAGTTGGACAGAAATATCCCATGCACCAGCACACTCTGAAATGAATCAGCGTGATTAGAACAACACATGTAAATGTTGTAAATGCATTTCTATCATCACTACAGTAAAAATGGCCCACCACAGAAATATCAACAGTTCCTACATTCATGTCCCAGCACGTCCCACATCTGCCAGGTTGCCAGATACTCCCAAAGATACTGTATGGTGCCGAATACACACTGACCCGATGCAGAGATGAACCTTGGTATTTGAAAAGAAAGGAAAAGAGATGGACTGAATCCCTTTGTTTCGCTTTTTTTGTTTCTGCATAGAATATGTGCAGTAATGCCATTTTTCTTTAGATTGTGCTAGATTTTCAGCATGGTGGGATCTCTTCACATTTTGACTTCATCACCCACTGAAACTGCTGATTTTTAGACTTGACCTTTTCAGTCATGTCCCTTTGAGCAGGATGCCTGACTCCAGGCAGCTGATGCGTGTACAGAATAGGCGTTTTCTTGTTGGGTTTGTGTGGTTGACCTCTGGCTTGCCTGCTGATTCCTATAATACAGATCAGTGACCAGTGAAGCCAGAACGCTCCCTGCCTGTCTCTGTTATAGACACCTCAGGAAGGAACAGAAAAGAGGAAGAGGACTGAGCTTGAAAGCCCTTACTTAATTGCTAGTAGAAAAAATGGGTAATAAGAATGACCTTGCACCTTATTTATTGACCGGATCTCTGGGGGGACAAAGTACTTGACTTGGTTCCGTATCACTTGAAAGGCTGGCTCTGTGGCCAATAGCTGATGAGTGGCTGTAACAATATAGGGTAATTAAATTTTGTGCTTGCAGGCACTTGGATGCCAGGGAAGATCCCCCTCTCAAAATACCAGGCGCATCTAACAATTTTCCTCGTGATCGCAGATGTTTAAAGCTCATTCTGAAGCGTCAGAAATTTGCCATCTTCCACTTACTGCAGTAGCCCAAAACGCAGCATGTTATGTAGGAAGAGGCAGGTGGAGGGCTCATCAGCTCCATGAGGACCAGGGACAAGAGACCAGCCGAATGACCCAAGTGGGCATGGGTGCTCGGGCTGCCTGGTTATGTGGCCTTTAGTTGTTTTTTCTCCCCTGGTATTAAAGTAACTTATAGCTAGTTTTGATTTATTTATATGTATGTGTATGGGTTGTCCTAAATTGCCTTTCAAGGTAATCACCAGTGCCTGTCTTTCTCTCAACCTCTGCATGGATCACTCTGTGACCCTGCCCTAGGCTTCTTGCCCTGTTTGGGATGTCGAGTAAAACTGGGGGATGCAGTGCTTCTTCGCAGGAGAGATCCATTTGTAATCAGCTGCACCGGGGGCAGGGGGGTCTGTAGGCCCCAAGCACCCTTAATGGCATCAGCTGAGGTATTTGGCTCAAAACGAGCCTGTCATCAAAAATTAGGGAACACATTTTGCTGAAAAATAACTGGTGGGTGATGGTTTCCCAACAAAGTGTTGGATTGGAAGTTAGAGGGAGTATGTGTCTTGTCTTTGCCTTGTTTTGATCAGGGAGTTTGAGCGGGGATCTCCTCTCCACCTCGCAACTTTCTGCTGGAAGTTCTTGTGTTTTTAAGCATTTTGTGCACATCTGCAGAAACCTACCCTGTGAGACCCGGCACGTGTTCCCTTCCACAGGAGCTGACAAGGTCTCTTTTACACCCATGCTCCTTCCCAGCCTGAACTCTGAGGTGGACCCACACCATGGCCTCACTGGAGAAAAGCCCATCCCAGGAGCTGTGTTTCTCTAAGGGCAGACCCCGCCAGCCTTCACGCAGACTTGAGGCAAATCAAACAATCACAGAATATCAGGGATTGGAAGGGACATTGAAAGATCATCCAGTCCAATCCCCCTGCTGGAGCAGGAACACCTAGATCACATCCCAGAGGAACGCATCCAGGTGAGTTTTGAATGTCTCCAGAGAAGGAGACTCCACAACCTCCCTGGGCAGCCCCTTCCAGTGTTCAGTCACTCTCACTGTGAAGAAGTTTTTCCTCATATTTAAGTGGAACCTCCTATGTTCCAGCTTGCATCCATTACCCCTTGTCCTTTCATTGGATGTTACTGAGAAGAGCCTGGCTCCATCCTCCTGACACTCACCCTTTACATATTTATAAACATGAATAAGGTTGCCCCTCAGTCTCTTCTTCTCCAAGATAAAGACGCCCAGCTCCCTAGGTTGGAGCTGGGTTGGGTTTTGATGGTGCGTTTCTGTGTGGAAGCGCGGGTACCAGTGTGCTGCGGGAGATGAGAATGGAGAAGGCAGGCCAGAGAGTTCATCTTGGGTTTTCCACCATGCAGGTGGATGGTGGGTGGAGGAGGCCCCTGTCCCCAGTGATGGGTGGCTGCCCAGCCACCGGCCCCTGTCCCCAGTGATGGGTGGCTGCCCAGCCACCGGCCCCGTGCCGCGTAGCTGGGCCCCAGCGCCTGGGCTGCTTTTCTGACTGTTTCTCCCTGTCCCCCCTTCTCCTCCGGGTGCCCGGGAGGCGGCTCCCCGTCCGTCTGCGGTGCAGGGCGAGCTGGCTGCCGCTCGTTAGAAGAATTCCCCCAAGTCAGACCTATGGTACGAGCCGTGTGAAGCGGAAGACAATTAGGGGCTTATTAGTGTCCTGGGGAGACGTGTAACTTGTGTTGCTGGGACTTACCAAAACAGCGAGAGTCTTACCGGCAAGCTCCAGCCGAGAAAAGACTGAGGGATTGTCTCACCTAATTATGGGGAATGGGCCTCTTTGTGTTTGTGATTCGGTACGGTTGTCCGATCGCTTTTCTCTGGCTGCTGGCTCAGGCCGAGCTGGAAGTGTGCTAATTAGAAGAGAAATGGACGTAGTGATCCTGTCAGCTCTCGTTACCGGCGTGGACAAAGCCGAATATTATTCTGAGGCAGTGTTTTGTGAGTGTCCCCCTTCCAGCTCTCATTAAGGGCAAGGTTGGTGGACGGGGAGGGGACTCGGCCACATGGGTTGGCTAATGGAGTGCAGTTACCGTTACTGTGCTAATTAACGGGCTCAGGAGGCAAATGTTTCTCCAACCAGTGGTCCCAGCAGCTGCACCTGGTGCTTCCAAAACCCAGCCATCTCTCTGGGCGAGCCAGGCAAACGCTGGGTGTACGAAGGGAAGGGGATTTACGTGTGCTGCATCTATCAAACATCCAAAAGTGCAGCAGAACCATTAAAATGGTCAGCAGAGAGGGGAAAAGGGCACCACGCTGCAGCAGCAGTGGGTTGAGGTCCAGCAATCCCTTCTCCCCAGGGCTCCTTTGAATAGAGTACAGTGTTGTCTTCGGCCCTGCAGAGGTGGAAGTAGGCAACAGGGAGAGACTTGAGGAAGGCCTCCAGGTGCTGTCAAGAAATATGTCTCCTGTGAGTTTTTGTGATCATCACAGGCCCCAGTGTGGCCAGGAAGGGGAAAGCTGGAAAGGCAAGAGTTGACATGGAGGTGAATCATACTATTCCTTTCTGCGCTGACGGTGGGGATGCTCATGGTCTGAAGTGACAAGCAAGATACATATACATATCAGGATATTTTTTTTACCCTAGAAAGGCAGCTAGGTAGAATTCAAATTATTTACAGAGGTTAAGGCAGGTGAAGGTAGTGGCCAAAGGAGTCATAGGAAACACTAAAATAAAAATAACTGCACTTTCATGCTATTAACCCAAACCTGCTACAGTTGAGTGTTGAGAGAGTAACAGAAAAGATGGAAGACAAAACAGGAGCCAGAGCAGGTCCTTGGTGTCACAGCAGCTGAGATAGCCTCAGCAGGAGGTGCTGAGGAGGGTCAGTGGAAGCAATGAATTTTATTTAATTGTCCCATAGATCTTCCTTTTAATGCATAGGTGTTTTTGTAAAGGAGCATAGTAACTTGCAGAAGTAATTGCTGGTTGCTGTTTTCAGAGTTACAGGACTGTATTAGTCATTAAGTCTGATTTGGATGTTATGATCCCCCTAAAGCTCCTTAATTAATCAATGTCTTTGGGCTAGATGTAGTAAAATATATAATTATGCCTTAAAGATTTCAATTTGCGTTCTCTGTTTTAACAGTGTACTCATTGCATGCACTCATACATGCTTGGGTACTGCTTTCACCCACATTTGGTCAAGTATTAAAGTTACAAGAGCTACTTTTCTTTCTTGAGTTATTTGTCCCTGATGGTGAAGCTCTTCCAGATGGTTAGCTGTGTCTTTCCAAGGCTCCAGCAGCAGTCTGCTGTCCTCATAGATGGAGCTTGAGCTCTGTTCTGTGCTTATGCCTCCTTATTTTTCTGCCTCCAATAGCTGTGAACCCAGCAAGGACCCTTTCCCCATGGCAGCAGGTGCACTATGTCCTAGTCCTGCTGTCCTGCAGAGCTGTAAAAACCTTTCCCATTTAACTGGGGTTCATCTACTTTTCTTTCTTGATGTGATGGCTTGAATCTTAGGAGTCTCGAAAAGGAGAGGGCTTGAGAAGTATCTTCCCTGCAAAGAGGTTTATTCTAGAAGGAAGAGATACGTAATCCTCTTACTGAAACCCAGAGAGGGAAGGCAAAAAGCTCCTGCCTTACCCCGGTGAACTGGCAGCTTCTCTGCTGCCTCAACAAGCAGAAAGACACAGAGAGAGAAACATCTGAATGCAATTACTCACCTGACCTGAGGTTTTCTGATGGATGTTCAGTGAAACCCATTATCACCACTGCTTTCAAGTATCCCAGCAGAACAGATCTATAACACCAGTTTCTGAAGCAGAAAAATGGCTGTTGCTGCCTGCAGATGGCCACCAAATGGCCACTTAACCTTGCCTTCCAGGTGCTTCAGTCTTGGCAGAAATCTAAAGACCATCATACCCAGCTCTGTTTTTATGCTCTGGAAGCTCAGGAGTTGAGTGACCTCCTTGGGTAAGTATTTGTGACTCTTCCCATGTCAAGCCTTCCTCAGAAGACTGGACCTCACTGACAGACACCAGGAGAAAAGTCTCCAAGAAGACACGTTGCTGTTTTTTCTGCTTTATCTCAGTTTCTTTGCTCAAGGAAGTATTAGGGTCCTTGTTACACCTCTATTTTACTGGCCTGTCATCTTGCTGTATGAATAATATGCCAAATTTCTCACTTCCAAGTGCAGGTAACAATCAACTGAGTATAAAAATGTGACCTTATGAGGAGGACATTCTGGTGAACGACATCCTTCACATAGGTTAGCAGCACTGGAGAATATTGTGAAGACAGGTGACAAATATGCAGATGGAGGGAAAGTGTGCAATAGCTTCTTGTGTCCTTCATTAAGATCTTCTCTCATTCACGTACCACTTACTAATTGTACGGTAGCTGGCTTGTGGGCTGGAGCGGTGTTTGGAGGACATCTCTTTAGCAGTTTATCAATTGCATTACAGTAACCATTTCAGTCACAGCAACCTCATCAAGGATCAAAACTTTGTTGTGCTGTGAAGCATAGAAACATATAATTAGGTAAAAGTCTCTGTCCTCAAGAGAGCCTGTGAGCAGATGAAGCAGTAAAACAGGAGAAAAGGAGATACCAAGATGTCAAGAGACTTGTTAGAGGTTATCCAGCAAATACAGGTCAAACCCTGTAACTTCTTAGCCACAGTCCAGTGGCCCTTCCACTGCTTGCCATCTGCCTTGTTGTTTCATTAAAGTGATGTGGCTTTAAAAAAACCAAAGCAAACGCCTAAGCAACTGACAGGCATTAGTAATTTAAGTAATAAATTACAGAGCAATACCAGTCATTTTAATCTTTTTTAAAAGACCTGCAAGAACTGTTCAGAGAATTAAATTTTTTTTAAAAGTCACTTTAATGCAGTGTTAAAGATTGAGAATTTAAAACCAGAACACCAAGAATGAAGGTTTTTCACAGTGCTATTAACTGCCACGGTGTGCATGGAGTACACGTGGATTTAGAGTCATGGAATTGTTACGGTTGGAAGGGATTTTAAAGAGCAAGATCAACACTCCTGCCGTGGGCAGGGACACCTCCCACCAGAGCTATGAGCATTACAGAGATACCAGTAATTATAACATCTTCACTGATGTAGAACATTTATTCTGACCTTCCCCAGCCTTTCACACTCATGCAATAAGTGCTACTTTCCAGATCTCGTGTAATTCTACACTTGCTCAGTCCAAATGTTTGCTGATAGACCAGGCCAGAAAAAAAATGGAATTTTTCTAACTCTGCCATGTTGAAATCCATGTTCTTGCTCTGATGATCTGTGAGTCTGATCCTGCCTTAACAGAGAACGTTATTAAAATGGTCCCTGCAGCTCTCTAGGGGTCTTTAAACTATTTGCCCCAGCAAAAAAGAGATGGCTGCTCTCGTTCACTTCAGTAGTTTGGATAGGGAGGAACTTGCTACAATAAATATTAGTGTGCCCATTAGTGTTGTACACCTGGGTAAGGTTTACAGGAGATTCACTACTGAGTACCAAAATATTATTAGCAAGCTATTTTGGTGGGAGGCAACTGGGGAAACGGAGTGATATGGAAGACTGAAGGAAAAATGCAGGGATGTGAGAAGAATTTAAAAATAGGGACTTAGAGGAGAGAATACAGAGAGAGGTAAGAAAGCACAGCTGGAAGACAGCAAGGAATGGCCAGGAGGCTGGGGAGAATGCAAAAGAGCAAAGGTTGCAGACTGTTACAAACACAGTTTAAGAAGAAATATAGTGCAAAATGCAAACCAGAATGGGGCCAAATAAGAGGTAGTGGTTTTCAGCAAGGAGTCGAGAGAGAAACGGAGTTTTCATGAGCAGTGGAACCAGCCAGGGAAGTGTGGCTTTCCTTGTGGATGTGTCTCAAGATTGCGTCCTGTGTGGATTCTCTGGTGCCTACCAGAGGGTGTGATCGCACTTTGGCGAGGGCAGCCAGTGGATTTCTTTCTTTTGTCAGCCAATTAACACAACAAAGCACAGGGAAATGCATTGCCTACCCTCCACAAAATTGCCTGGGATTGACTTGCAGGTTCCCAAGTCATTGGGGCAGCCATGTACACCTGCGGGTGTGTGCTAAGATAAGAGGGTGAGTAGCTGAAATTGCAAATGGACTGAGCGAGTGATAGTGAAGGGGAAAACATTAGGAAAATGGGGATTTACGTCTGCCATTAATGCATTTAATTTGCTTTGCTGCCATTTTTTTTCCCCTGGTTTTACATTTTTTAAAAAATGAAATTAATGAGGATCTTCTTAAAGCCCTCCTCCCAAATCGGGCTAACTTCACTGTGAGTGTCTGCGTTGGTTGTTTCTGGGGAGAAAAATCTCTTACTGCCCTTTTGTCTCCAGTATGCAATAGGGGAGACTGAATACTGCGGTTTGGATAATGCTTGAATTTTTACTGGGATCCCATTTTACTTTCAGCTGGTTTATCCCACATGTCCTTCTGTATTTCACTGTCTTAACAAAATGTCCTGATTTCCAAGCAGAAGGTGTTACGTCAAGAAGTGTTAAATAGGACAGGACTGACTGCTGATCTCTGGGAGGGATGGAGAGAGACCCTCCGTCCAAAACAATACGGGGTTATGCATCATTATCCTTTATTTGTGGGTCTGCAGTCAATTTCTCATTCCGGGTGGTGGTGTAGCCAAGCCAATCTAAATTATTTTTGAGTAGGATTTATGTATCAAATCTTTACTAAAATCCAAATGTATCAAATCCATTGTGTTCCCTTCATCCACTAATTTTATAATTCTGTTTTTTTAAAAAATAAAACCGCTTCCTCCAGCTCAATTTGTTCTTTATAAATCCCTAGTACTGATGCTTATTTTCTTATCTCTAGGTGGTTAGTCATTTTTTTCCCCCATTTTTAAAATTCTATTATTTTACTGGCAAGAGATATTCCTGAGAGCTCTAAATTTGCCCTTTTCCCTTTTTTTTTTTTATGATTAGTGCCACAATTCCTTTTCCCTAGTCTCTTGGTCACTTCCTAGTTTTTGTAACTTAACAAAATTATTGTCCATGGTAAAAAAGGTAACATTTGTTATTTTCCCTGTAGTGAGTGGATGGGTGTCTCTCTGTCACAAGCCCCTGTCCTGAAAACTCAAATATACAGGCCAGGTGCTATATATTTGATGAGCCCAATGTGCCCTCAGTCCAACAAGCGTGTGGAAATCATTAATTTCTTAAGTGAATCCAGTCAGGCTGTTTGCCTGGTAAAATCCATACTGGGCAATCGTTATTGCCTACAGAAGTATCAGGAGGATGTTTGTACATGTTTTTTTTTATTACAGTGTTTGTAAAAGTCTTAAACTAAAATGAAATAAAAATAGCATCCAAGTAAACTGCATACATATTTATATATACGTATGTGTGATATAAGTGTTATTGTGGGAAGCCCATAAAAAGAACACTATCTTATCAGATCAGTAAATTAGTTTGGTCTCAGCATTGGAATGGAGATCAGTCACCAAACTGATGCCAAAATAATGAACCTCTCTAACTTCTGAGAAGGTGTCCTGCTAACCTGGTTATAACTCTCAGCCCAGAGTTACATGAAAGTAAACAGAATTTGGACTTTGAAGGGTTAAGTATCTGATGTCTTTTAACTTCTAGCACCTACACAACTTCAAAATACCTTTTATTTGGGCAGAGGTCTGGATAGATGCTCTGAATCAGCCATCCCCATGCTCCTTTTCAGACTCGCATCTCCAGGTGTGCAGGAGGTGCTGTCAATGCTTTAGTCAAAAGATGGTGCCCAGGAAAACCTTCTACTGCTTGTGCCTGACTCCTGCTGCTGGATGGCAGATCATTTGACACCCCTGTGCCAGTCCCATGTTTACCAAAGTGCCATCTTCACTCTGGACTTGTGATCCTTGCATAGATGTACAGAGAGGAGAAACTCGCTTGGTGGCTTGCACTTTCCAAGGTAACCAGCTGCTCCTGGCGACTCCAGGAGGCCAGTCCTCCTGCTGATTTGTTGGTCTCAAAAGAAAAGTTTCTTTCTCCTTGATTCTTGTGGTTCGCACCGTCTTGCAGCACCTTCAAACAAATTATACATGAGGTCACCCTTGGGGCCGTTCATTTAATTCAAAGAGGTTTGCAACAGGTCTCCACTGCTGCTCGTGAACATAAACAGTCTCATATAAGCTAAGTGTTCAGAAATATTCATTATTTTCTACACCATGGATCATGATGGCCTTTGCTTCTCCTCTCACCTCAAAATGTTAGAGTGCAGGACACATAAGAATAAAGTGGTTTGTTCCTATTTGGGTTAAATGTCTTGGAAAATTCCAGCTTTTTATGGAAAATTTAATGTAAATTTCTACATAAATAACGAAAAATACTAGCACAAAGTTCAGTCATTCAACATTTATTCATCAGCAAAATAAAAATATGTTTGGGCTAATGATAAATTTTACAATTGCTATTTCTTCTACTAACCTAAAATGAGATAAATGTTCTTATTTTTCTTGCAAACAAGATAATTACAGTAACCCTATTGCTCCTGAGCAAGGCAATCGATCAGGCAGCGTCTCTTCTGAAACCCAGATATTGATAGAAAATAGTTACTTAAAAGCTCTTCAAGATGAAATATGTTCAAAATGGTATAAAAAGCCTGTGCACCTGAGAACACTCTTCTGCTAACTGGCTTCTCAGACACATTAAGTGAAGCATGTATATCAGTAATTTGTGCATCATGTGCTGCATTTGGGTTGGAAGTGTAGAATTTTGATCCTGAGGTCTCACTTCAGCTTAAAATATGGGCTGGTTTGCTGGTGATTGGAAGATATGCCACTTATGCGGGCAGCACCTCAAAAAATATCTTTCACAGAATGATATGGGGTTGGAAGGAACCTCTGGAGATCATCTGGTCCAACCTCCCTGCCAGAGAATGTCCAGCTAGAGCAGGTTGCACAGGAATGTGTCCAGGTTGAATGCAGAACCCTGTTCTGCATTCAAGTTGACCTAGTCAGTGAAACCATGCACTGAAGACGTTTCTGGCAGTTTTTGAAGCTGTTTACCAGGATCATGACCTAAAATTCAGTGACGCCACTACCAGCCTTCTCATTGATCTGTGACAGTTGTCATTCCAGCCCTTGCAGAGTAGGTGCCAACACACACATGTATAAACATACATTGTCAGTATAACCTTGGTTTTAAAGTAACATTTCTTCAAGCTGCTGTTGTTGGCATCACAGCCTCGAGTTAATTCACACAACCCCTGTGTATCTGGAAAAAAAATGATTTCTGGAGCCAGACTTAATAGAAAGAGCTTATTTTTGGTGGTTACTCCCTCCACATATTACAGAAGAAATTACCTTCAGTAAGAAAGAGAGCTGTAAATATTTCAGAAAACTCAGACCTAAGAAACCTCCCTCTGGACATGCAACTCTTTGGGCTCAGAGCAGTTCTCTTGGCCTATTGTACTATCTCATGCTGGAGAGGTACCCAAATTAGATGAAGGCATTGGAGAATCAGCAGGTGACTTCTTTTAAATAAGTCCCTGATTGCAGATACTGTTGTGAACAGATTCAGGGAGCTTCAGCTGCAAATGCACTTATGAGGTGGGCATCTGTGTAGGGATGTTTGTGCTGAACAATGGCTCATATCTGCCAAATCAGAGAAGAACAGATGAAGATTCAGAATACCTTAGTATTTTAGATCAAATGCTCTTCCTCCTGAAAGGGCCTGAGCTACATCCAAAGATGAAAGCGGTGGAAAGAGTATCCCAGAAAGAACAAACCACATCCCCAGTACACATCTGGGCACAGTTCTCATCCAGACCACACAAACGACTGCTTCATGTGACAGCTGATGCAGCATTTTACACTGGCATGGAGATCAACCACTGCATCCTTGCAACTACTTAGGTAATGATCAGAAGTAGGAGAATCCTACCTTCTTCCTTGAAAACTGGAGCCTCTTTATAACACTGTAACCTGCTGGAATACAGATTGCTTTTCAAAAATGGTAGAGTTGTCTCCCACAGACAAATGATTTGCTGAGACCTTCCTCTCTTCTTTGGATTCCCAAGAGCCAGGGGATTCCAAAGCCAAAAATTCTGAGATAAAAAGCAAATTAAATTCAAGCAGGTTACCCTGTCTTTGATCGCAGCAACAATTTACATTCTGTCAATGTATTTATAAAGTGTGAGTGTAGTTTGTGTTGGGAATGCTTGCAGTTCTACTACTGTAAAACAGACCACCAGTATTACACACTTCTCTTTGAGTACTAGTGACTTTCCCAACTTTTTTTTTCTCCGGCATCCACAGACTTGGTATGGAAAGGGGATGGCCCAAATTTAATTAAATTCTGGATGTCCAAGAGACCTGTATTGAAATACAAATGAATTGTCATGAATATATACCAGTACCCAGTCTCTCCAGCTGAGATGACATGAGCTGAAGTCAAAATATACTTGTGTAGGGTGAGTTGCTCTGAAGAACCACCTCTTGAATGAAGGATCCTACACCATCCTGATCCTTTAATCTGCAGAGACAACCCCAGTGAGGCTACTTACCTGTCCCTCAAGGAACATATCTATTACTGCCTTCCCAGAGCCTTACAGCTGTGTAAAATTTCCTGCTACTAGAACTAACCCCTTAAGCCTGGACTCGGTGACTTCCCTATAGACAGAAGGAGCTCTTGACTCAGTTGAGTGGGGCTTCTGGCTTCTAATGGTGACTTGGGAATTCAGACAAATAATCAGTATCAAAAAGCTTGGTCTTCCTAAAGTTTAAGCCTTGGAAAAGTCTTGGTTCCCAGGAAGCGTTCCTTTTTCAGAAAGGCACTCGGCATCACAGTGTGGTGCTTGGTGGATGAAGTTCCCTATAGCAAGAGAGAGCTCTAAAGGTTCAGTGAGTTAAAACACAGAGCATGCATGTTTCCTGTCTGGATCTACCACAGACATCTCGTGAAACGTGGGCAACCACTTTAACTACTGGGGTCCTAGTGCTCTGTCTATAAACACATGGTAACATTAAGCAACTTCATGGAAAACGTATATGGTTAAATGTATCCCTGTTTATGAGACTCTTGTGCACTATTGATGGAACCTGTCAACACAGAAGAGAGGAAGAAATTCACCACTGTGTAGGCCGGTGCTATACCTAATGCTTAATGTCATTGCACCAGTGTGTAGTCTTTGTGTTTACACTAGAAGGCAACAGCCTTGTAATAGTCAGGATGAGAAATGGCTGAGGTTTAGCCAATTTCAACAAAGGATCTAGAAAGAAAAAGAAGAAACTACCTGTCTGGGCTTCTCCAAATAACTCCTCTCCCAGGTTCTAAGTGATAAATGCCATAATAAAAGTTGTTAGGGTGTTCTGTCAAATACAACTTAAATTATAGACACCTTCTCCTGAAAGAGACAGACACAGGAGAGGTTCTGAGTAGGTGAGCAAAATTTATTTGTCACATTGGGTCCATTTGGCCTCTGTACCATGAATCATCACCAAGTCTGGGTGTCTTTAGGGTAGAAAGAAGGAACAACAAATGGAGAAGGGTACTAAATAATGATTATCATAAAGACCAGTCAGCTTTACCCAACTCCATGAAAATTAAACAAGAGAGCTTAGAAAATGAAACCCTTGTGCATTTCAGAGGGAGAAAGGGCAGTGTTATAAGTTAGCTGTGGAACGCAGTAGCAGGGTATCGAAGCAGGTTGTTTAGTCAGGCTTCTGAAATCCACTGTCAGCAATATGCAGATGAGACACCTCTGTTTTTCATCTCTTCTGATCATATAAGACTGTAAGGGCAGCACAGCGCTTTCAGAGGAACCACAGGTAGAAGCAAGGCCAAAGTAAGGCAGAGGGATGATGCCAGCGGGTGAAGGGAAGTGTCCGAGAAGGCAGCGGTTGCAGTGCACCGTCCATTGGCTGAAGAGCCCCACTGGTCAGGGCAGTCTGTAGTTTAAGATGATTTTTGAGATTCTTCACCAGAGTTCCCTGGAGACCCAGAAAGAGCTGCAATTTTGTTGTTACATCCAAGATGTCCCATGTCTGGGGCAAGACTTCCAAAAGATGAGATGGAGTCTTGGGGTGATGAGTGCTCCCACAGCAACAAACCTTGGTCATCCCTTTGTGATCTTTCAAGTACATTTCTTCAGTCACATCCTGCCTGACATACTTAGAGAGCAGCAAGATATATAGTTTAAAAAGACCCCTTCTGTCCCTCTCCTCAGCATTACCAGGAACCATATCTAATCTACTGTGTTTAAGAGTAGATTAGATGTGGTGTTGAGGGATATGGTGTAGGGGAGAACTGTGTAGAGTAGGGCTGATAGTTGGACTCGATGATCCCAAGGGTGTCTTCCAACCAAAATGAATCTATGATTCTATGAACATCCCAGACCTGTTGGTGCTCCACTGCAGCTGCCTGTCCCCCAAAAGAAGAGTGCCCACAAGGCCAGACTTCTGGCAGCTGTCAGTCATGTTCATGTTACCTGCCTTATGCTAGAGAAATATGGTAAAGCTGATTTTATGTTCAGGGTTCTGGGTTTAGGGCTCGAAAAGCTGGATTCAGCTCTCAGATTTTCAATGGGACCTTGGTTATATCATTTAGCCTCTCTCTATGCCATGATCCTGCCTGCTCCAGAAGGGTGAGATAAGGATAAATTTGTAAATCCAGAGGACCTGCCCAAATTCTCTGGTAAGGGAGATTGTATGGGATGTTAGGTAAGCAGCTCTCTTGCTGCCCCATGGTTTGCACACAGTAAAGAGCAATTGAGAAAAGTCTGGTTGGAAAATAAAAATTCCCGGTTTTCAATCAGTAGTTGTGTTCTCTGATGTAAATATGAAGTGACTAACGATGCCTTGCAATGATCTGCTGTAGGGTAAGCGTGGCTGTTTGCAGCCCACCAGCAGCCACTCTGGGCTTCTGTTGGGGCGATGGACCTGCACCCTTCTACACTGTGGAGCTCTGCTGGGGCCATGGGCATGGTGGGGACTGCTGGACGTGCCTACAGGGAGCTACAGCCTTGGAAGCCCTCACCCCATCTGCATCCCCCTCCCCTCCTAAGTGTGTGCTTGGCCGTTTTCTCCGTGTTCCCACCTTGTCACCAACCTCCAAACCCCTTCTCCACCCAGAACCTGCTGTATCACCATGGGCAGCCCAAAATCCTTCTCCACCCAGAGCCTGCTTTATCACCACGGGTAGCCCTCCCATCCCACAACATCCTTCATGCTGTACCCCTTCCAGGGGTGTTTGTCTTCCCTGAGCACCTGCAGCCATGGCTCCACAGCATCCCAGCTCCCACCAGGCGGCCTCACTTGTCCCCATCCCCAGGGCCGCCCAGGTGAACGGGTGCCGGAGGGGGGCTGCACATCACCTGACCCCCTCCAGCCGATTCCCTCAGACAGGACGTCAAGTTAATGAGCCCTCAGGCCTGTAATTAGCTGTCAATTACCTCAAATTAATCAACTCCTCGCCTAATTAAGCATAATCGGCAGGTGGGCAGAAAACGGGCCATTGTGCGGGAGCCATGAGAAAAGCATGGCTGGCAAACTTGGTTAGGATCAGCGGCGCATTCCCGGACGCCGCGCCACCGACACCCGGGCGCCCGCCCCGTTCACGGGCGCCCCGTCCCCCGCCGCCCCCTGTCCCCGAGCCTGCTGCTGTGGGGCAGGGATGGGGGGACCTGCCAGGGAGAGGGAGGCTTCCCTACCCCTGGTGGCCTGGGGCAGCCCCCGGGCACTGCTGCCTGGGGGGCCTGGACTGCAAAAAAGCCGTGGTTTGGTTTTAGGGTGGGGTTTGATTTTTTTTCTTGCTTAATATTGGCTCTGCTGTGCCTATATCATCTTGCCCTCCCCGTTTTCTCTCCTCTCTTTGCCATGTATTCTGCTCTTCTGTGCCTTTAGTGTCTCTCTGAGAAGGGGGACAGAAGCACATACCATGTCCATTGAACCAGGCCCACCTGGGTTACAAGCGCACCCACTGAACGGCCACGTAGCAACGTGTAGATGGAAAACAGAGTTTCAACAGATAGTAGTTACTACCTAAAAAAAAGTAATTTTCTTATGAAATTAACACGCACACCCCCAGTCCCTCCCCGTCCTCCAGAGCTGTTTGGCAGTGGGGAGACGTTCCCCGCCGGGGCAGGGGCGGGAGCAGGGCTCCTGCCAACTTTTGGATGTCATGGTAGCGCAGGGTGAAACTGCTCTCTGCCGTGCTGGGGGGCACTAACTCCCAGCACACACGGGCAGTGTCCTTCTGAGCCATGAAGAAGGAGGGCTGTAGGGAAATGCAATTTCATGGTAAAAGTATTGCCTGCAATATTAAAGTGAAAGGTTTTGATTATGCCTAGAAAGTCCTTTTTTTTTTCCCTTTTTTCTCCCCACCCCACTCCTATTTTTTTTTTAATGTAGCCAGATTATCACCCAGCGTGCTGGATTTACACTGCATTAGCGATCGTCAAGATTAGAGCAGAATCCCCGGATAACAAACAGGAACACAAGACGTCAATTTATGACATAATAGCAATAGTAATGCAACAATAACCATAGTCGAGAGAAGAAGGATGTGGTGGAGGGCGAGTCGGATCTCTCGGCTCTGAAGAAAGAAGCTGACTGCAGTGCAGTGGCCTCGATTAAAAATGCCTCTGCTGTGTGCAAAAGCATGATTTTATGCTTTATTCCTGGCAGAGAGCAATAGCAGCAGCCCAGCACAGGTCTGGCAGAGTTGATGCATGAAACAACCACCAGAGGGGAAAGTTAGGAGATGCAACCTTCTCCCTTCCCCCTGCTAAGTGTCTCTGGGGGTCCCAAAAGCCCCTTGGACCTCTCAAGACAAGGTGCACATCAAATGTGGCATTTCTGTTCCTGCCAGAGAGGCTGCAGGCAGCTCCTGCCCTGCAAAGGGTGCCATCAGGGGAGGAGAAAGGGACTGTGGTGCTGCCATGCTGGGGAACGAGCCAGATCCTGGCAGCTGGCCTGGCCCTGGGGGATTAGAGATGCCCCCACCTTCCTGGCTCATGTGGTGGCACACACAGCAGCCGGGCCCACAAGGCCCCTCAGGTTTTTTTCTGCTTGCCCTGTTCTCCATTGAGTGCTTATTACCACAGCAGGAGATTTGGGCAGAGACCCCTCTGCACACATAATGCAGGACTCCATGAGATGATGGGGTACTCAGTGTCTCCTCTGTCCCCTTGGCAAAACCATCACTTTCCAGAGCTTCCCCTGCACCTGCCATCTCAGGGTGAATGCCTAGACCCTCCTGGAGAGGACAGTTCTTTTTTTTGGGAGGAATCAAGAACTCCCCCAGTATCCTCACACTCCTCAATTTATGAGTGGTTTTCTTCAAGCCCCCTCTTTTCCCAATGATCATGTGTCTTCCTTTGTCCGAAGTACTGCCCCCCAGTTTGGGGTCCATCAGCACATTCCCAAGGACCAGCTTGGGAGGGATGCTCTGTGTGACGGTGTCACGGATGGTTACATGAGCTGTGGGGAAGCAGTGTTCTCCTGCAGCTCCCTGTTTATTTACGGGCACGCTGCCGATGCACATTGATTTCACCGGCTCACTCCCATTTAGAGCTGGAGCACTCAACTGACTTACATCAAGGTTGACTAAGCATTTCTATTATCAGCTGCCGCCTTAATCACTTATAACTCTTTCAGTCTGAGAGTGTGAAGTTCTCCAGAACTGATCACCATCCAAGAAAGCCACGGTTGCTTTCCTTGTGCTGTGTTTGAGCAAAAAGGGCTCAGGTGTTTATGAGGGTAAAGTGCCCAAGCCACAGAACCCTTAACCAAAGGGTAAACCAAAACTCTGTATTTGAGGGAAAAAGCCCACAACCATCAAGAGAAGCAGGCGGTAGAAATCCGTTAAGGCTAGACTGATGGAGCAGCTTTCAATGATCCACTGAAAATCAATTGCAACAGGGCTGAGTTGTAACAGGTCGAAAAATTGTGCTGAGGGAGGCAGTGCCATTGCTGGCAGGGTGCTGCTGCTGCTGACACTGCCTGGAGACCTCCCTGGTGATGGGGCTGCACGATCACGTTTTGATTTGGTCACCCCTTGCAGCATTGCCCTGGCAGGAAGGAGCAGAAGTAGTCTGAGGGGAAGGCTCTGCTGCTCTAAATAGTTGATCCTATGAAAACTGTGAACTTCTCTTGACTTGACAGCTAACAGAAGCGAGGCGGACAGTGAGCTCCTCCTGACCAACCCTCTGTGCTGCTCTACTCCAAGATTATGAAAATAAAACTTTCAGGTAAGCAAGTACTAACAATGCACATCGTGATTCTCCTACACCTGTGCATTCCAGTGCAACCTGCTATCACCTATCTGCAGGGCTGCAGCCTCTCCCAGGTCACGCGTGAAACCAGCAATAACTGGGTAAGCTCACTGAAAAAAAATGGCCAGGCCAGGCCTGACACCCCAGATCAGGGGGTTTGGACTAGCCTAGAGTGGGCTACCTGTCCTGAGCTCTGGCTTGCCCTGGAAAGGCGCAGAGCAGCCTGTCAACATCAGGCATTTAATAAAATGGTGAAAGAAGGTCACAAATTTCATACCCATTCGGTGTCACGTGGTAGCACCTGGTGAACAGCCTCCTGCTGGTGCTGAGGTTGTGCACACGCACATGTATGTCTGCTTAGCAAGGTGTAAGCATGCTGCATTCCTGTGCCGGAGACACCTTGGGTGCAGGAGCCTTAAAGGTGACCAAAACATGAGGCTGGGTGTGGAGATGCTCCAGCACAGTTGCACGCTGCCAGGCTGGAGCCGACTGCCAGCCAGAGCAAACCCGCATCTGTCCCTGCCTGTCTGTGCAGACACACACTTAATAACCATTACTGCTTCCCCGAGCAAGTTTCTAGGCTTCATTATATTTTTACTTGTCTTGCAGGGACACAGCAGGCGCTCTGATAAATGAAGAGAAAGGGCTGCTTGCTTTGCAGGGGATTTATGTGACAGTCTCTCTCTCAGCCCAGGAAATCCGTGCCGTTCCTCACGGTGGCATCCCTAGCCAGCTGTGGGGAGCCAGCAGATGAGCGCACCATCACTGTCCCTGTGATCCCACCAGCAACAGGCTGGCACAAAGAGGCAGAGCAGACCAGACCAGGGAGCATTGGTGGTTGATGCTACAACACCCCAGAGGTTCTGAGGGCACCATCAGCATTCGCCTGGGGCCACGGCACTCACAATCTGAGTGCTACTGAAAGATAGACACCTTGCCAGTTTGTTCCCAGTGTTGCTCCAGTGACCTGAGCTACCTTCACAGTCAGGGTGACTCCAAGAGACCTTTGCATAAGGAGCCCTCAGGGTACTACCTTCCATGCCCATGAGTGTGGTTGCTGCAGGATCCCTGTGCGTCCAGTCCCTCACCCACTGTGGTTGCTGAAGGGTCTGTTGGTAGGGTCATGACACTGGATGGGGACATTGTGGCTAAGGAGACAGAGGGCATGGATGGTCCCAGGCTAGAAGCCACACACATGAAGGCAGCAGCCAGTACAGGATGCGCCACCAGCGTCCCAAGGTCGTGGCAGGGAGCGAGCAAGGACCATATGGAAGGTGCTGACAAACGAGGCCGTTGAAGCAAAGGCTGCAAATGAGTTTAATAGACAGCCAGACATTTTGAGGAGGGGGAAAGCAGAGGAGGAGCGGGGGAGAGCAAGAGAAAGGGAGAGCCGGGTGCGGTGGCTGAGAGGGATCCGCCAGGGCATGGTGGACAGTGCTCCCTTTCCCCCCACCCCACACCTTCTCCCAGTGCCCTAACTTTAAGACCTCTCAAAGAGAAGAGGGGACCAAGGTGTCGTGGCCCCTTCTTTGTTTTTAATTACTTCCCATTTTAATCTTGATTTGCACGTCGATCTCTCAGAACTGGGCCAGGGACTCTACAAAGCCCTCGTCAGCAACTCCCCCAATAATAAACAGGAAAAGGCTTAAGAGGCAAATCACTTGCATGTTAATGAGACTGTTTGCTGGAGTCAAGAGAGAAAACAGCAAACAAACAAATGGACTGAATTCCAGCGGCAGCTGTTTGCTCCTTAATCTCGGCTCGTCAGAGCTGCCCTTTGATGGGACACAATCTACACAAACGATTGTGCTAAATCTTCTAATCTACGTCCTCATTATTACATCCCTTCTTACGCATGTAAATCAGGGACAAACTCATTTTAATATGTAGATAGATTATGGAAGGGAAGGGGAGGGGATTGGAGGGGAAAGGAGCTGCTGGTGGTGTCTGCTCCTGCTGGGTTTGGAGGGGTGTTAATGAGGAGCAGGGAGGGAAGCTGTCTGTGCAGACCCCCAGGGTACCAAGAGGAGGGGGAGGAAGAGGAGGACCTGTTGTCAGGGCAAAAGGAGGGGTTATAAATGGACAAGAAAACTGGTGGTGGGACGCTGGAGAAGACACAGGTGTGGGACAGCATTGGCAAGGCGGTGTGAGACGACACTGAGGAGGACCTTACCAAGCATCCCATAAGCCCTCTGCCCACACACTCCACTGAGGTGGGATGCTGAAGGACAGCTTGGTGGTCTACAAGAGAGCTTGGTAGTGGCATAGTGAGAGGTGACCGGGCCACACTGCTAGGACATGCTGGGGCCCTGGTATTGTCCCTGGGGACCTTGCAGAGCCGGGCTTCCTTGCAGCACAGCACTGTGGTCTCCCACAGCACTGTGGTCTCCCTCCTCAACACTTTTACTCCCAACATGGTTGATCAGTGAACTTCACCAACCATCTTCACCCAGGCTGGGGCAGCAGGCTAACACCTCAGGCTGCACAGTCTGAGGATACAGACTACACTCTCTTCAAACAGATGTCATTAGAGCAATAGTTATGATCTTTAATAATGTTTAAAATAGTTGTTTTACAACAAACACAGCTGTGTGGGAAAGAGCTCTCCTGCATTTCCCTGCATCTTAATCCAATTGCCAACGTGCAACCTGCTGCTGAGCCTTCTTCTTCCACTGGAACGAGGTGGGAGAACAGCAAGATTGTGCAGCACCAGTCTTATTTATCTGAGCCACTTCATCTTCCTCTGCTCCAGTAAGGGCAGCCTCCTAATAACATTGGTTAAAATATTTCAAAAACAGCCTGGTCAGTTCATAAATTCCCCATTGACCTTCTAGAATGCCAAAGAAAAGCAGTATGTTGGAGCACAAAAGGTGAGTATAGGAGGACAGCAGAGGCATGTAGGAGCATAATCAAAACGGCCAAGCATAAAATAAGTTTGCAAGTAACAGGTTAATCAAAAGGAACAATTTTTATTTTTTTTGTAAATTCATTAGTAGCAAGAGGAAGACTAAGCAAAATATTGAATCTCTGCTAAAACAGGGAGTAAAAATTATTGACAGAGGATAATATTAGAAACTAATAGCAGTGATAGAGAGGTAAAATCTTGGCACAGAATAAGGAAAGAGTGTGGTAAAAGTAATGTTATTGAGATAGATGCATTTGGATTTATTGGGTCTAATGAGCTTCATTGTGGGTACCTAGAGATTTAGCAACAGCAGACCAGAGTCAGTAGTGGATGCCTTCCAGAACCTGTAGAGATGTGGTAGAATATAGGAAAAACATAGGCAACACTCTTTAAAAAGTGAAGGAAAGGGAGATGGGTAATCATGCACCAATCAGCTTAATTCCCATTCCCATTAAAATTCTGGTGTAAATCACCAAGTTATCTCTAAATATTGAAGGCAAAATGAAGCAATCAATTGCATTCAGTGTGGATTTATCAAGGATCAGTCCATTCCAGTCACTCTAATTTATTGCTGTGGCAAGGCAACAGGTCTTGTAGATAAGGTAGGAACAGAAGATGTGTATCTTTACTTCAATAAGCTGTTTAGACCCCATTTCAAAAGCTGTCCTTATGAGAAAACCAGGAAAATAAAAATTAACAGAAACCACTGTTAGATGGACAAAAAACTTAGTTGAAAAACTGTGCTCAGCATATAGCTCTTAGTGGTTTGCTATCAAAATAAAGGATGTATTGAGACTAGCTCCACAAAGATCTGTTCTGGGTCTGGTTCTGCTCACTGATTTAATTAGATAATTAAATGATAACTCACTGATAACATGGACAACAGAAGAGAGAATGGGCACATCAGGAAGACACAGACCTGGAAGGCACTTAAAGTAGACTGGAGGACAGGCCTAGCATTTAAAATTGTCTTGGCAAATTGGGAAAGTGGTTGAAAAAATATAGATGAAAGTCAATAAGAAACCATGCAAAGAATGTCAGTGATGCAGAAAAAATTAAATACATAAACAGGGGTTGAAAAACAACTCGTTAGGCAGCAATTCTTCCCCAAAACCACTAGGGGTTAGAATGGATTACAAGCCCTGCCAAAAATAGTATGCAGTAGCAATAAAGCAAACTTCCTACTTTAAGGAATAAATAAGACTACAGCTGTCAAGACCTCTGGAAATTATCTTTCCTTTTAATCAGCATTGGTGAGACTTTAGTTGGTGTTCTGAGCCCTGTTTTGCCATTGCCTTTCAATGTGGACCCATTGAAGGGTGTCCAAAGGAGGGCAATGGGAACGATGACAGATCTGAGATGAGTCCTGCAAGGAAAAACCGGAAGAAGTGGTGTTGTGTAACTTGAAGAGGAAAGACTGAGAGACAATAAAAGAAAATCACCAGGCACAAAAACTATAAAGGGAGAAGGAAAAGTCTGTCCTTTGTGCCCACAGAAGGAAGGTAAGTCCACAGGAAACTGTAGCAAGAAAGGTCTGGGTTAAACATCAGAAGTAAAATTAAGAAAAATGGAGGGGGGTAGAAAGACTGCAAAAAAGACTGTGGAAGAGATTACTTAGGTGCTTGTCCATCTGTCGAGACAGATGATTGTGCCACAAGGCAGAGAGGAGGAAGAGACGGCCTCTCTGTGTCCCTTTCAGTCCTAGATTTCTAGGACTCCATCTCATAGTTTCTGACATCCTCCATCTAACCTTCAGCAACACTGGAGATGGAAGTGCAGAGAGGGATGAGGCATAAGGAAGTGCCACTACTTCACTGAATACATCACTACTCTCCTCACTACACCCCAGTGTTTGCTCACTAACCAGGAACGATGACAGGATGGAGACCTGAGAGATGATGGAGACCTAAGAGACTACCAAACCCTTGAAATGAAGTGTTGGCCCTTGCCATCTTCTGGGATCTGTCTAAAAGAAAAGGGTAGGGGTATCCTGCCCAGATCACTGCAATGCCAGCCCATGACTGCCAGCATTTCTACTGGAGTTAAAACAGTGGCATGAGCATTGCCTCCCTGTTACCACCAGACAACTGACCTGACTGCTGGTACTGCTCCTCCTTGCTAGAAAATCTAAATCAAGCAATGGCTTCAAGACTTAGTATAAACTGTCTATATACCTTAACAGAAGTATCTATTTCTGCAGTGTTTCCTTGGGGAAATCTCGTGAGGTTGGAAATGTATCAGGCTGGAATGAGTATCCACCTCAAGTAATGGAGTTTCAAGTAAAGGTTGGAAATTGTTTCCTTGCCCCTTTTTCTCTATTCCCATCTATTTTCAATCTCTATGATCATCCTCTGTCACCTTCTTTCCTTGGCCCCATGCATTACTGTTCATAGCATAGAATCATAGAATTATTTAGACCTTTAAGATTATCAAGTCCAACCATTAACCTAACACTGTGAAGTTGACTCACGTGTCCTTGTCCGTGAGTACCTCATCTGCATGTCTTTTAAATACCTCCAGGGATGGTCACTCCACCACTACTCTGGGATGACTGTCCCAATGCTTTATAACCCCTTAAGTGAAGAAATTTCTCTGAATATCCAGTTTAAACCTCCCCTGGAGCAACTTTAGGCCATTTCCCTTGTTACCTGGGAGAAGTGATTGACCCCCACCTCACTACAAACTCCTTTCAGGTGGCTGTAGAGAGCAATAAGGTCTCCCCTCAGCCTCCTTTTCTCCAGACTAAACAACCCCAGTTCCCTCAGCTGCCCATCGAACCTTCATCAGGTCTGTTGCCCTTCTTTGGACACACTCCAGCACCTCAATGTCTTTCTCGTATGAGTGGCCCAAAACTGAACACAGTATTCAAGGTACAGTCTCACCAGTGCCGAGTACAGGGGGATGATCACTTCCCTAGTCCTGCTGGCCACGCTATTCCTGGTACAGGCCAGGATGCTTGTATCACACCCTTGTATCACACTTGATGTTCCACACATTCTTATCTGTCTGAGGACCAAAAAGCCTTTCATGCTTTCTTTTGAGATGAGAAACAGACCACAAGAGGATCACAGTCCTTCGGCCAGATGGGCCTTGGACTTAAATTCAGTGTCTCTAGGATTAGAAGTGGACACATTCCCAGGCTCCATCTTTCTTTGGGCTTCTATGAGCAGCTCACTGTTATGTTCCAGCAGTGGTGCCGAATCCCACATTGCGTTGTCTGACAAGCCAGGATATTAGCTCTGGTCTTCAAAGCTCTCTCAGAGTCAATTATGTCTGAGTCTGCATTTTCATCACAGCCCACCTGCTCCTTTGGGAAAATGTGGTTGACTAAGTCCATAATGAAGTGAGGGAAACTGAAGATGAAATGGAGAAAAATGTCAAGGAGGTTTGGCTACTGAATAAGTTTGCAAAGGAAATACACTACTCCAAATTGGATATGCTTCGGACACACAGCAATGCTCCCTTTCTTAAGAAGCTTTTCCACTATAAGAGAAAAAAGGGCTTAATATTATAAGGTACAATTAAAATAAAACAAAAATACAATAGTCCCTTCTTAACAGACTATATTGGCAGTTACCAAAATAATTTAATGGTCATAAGGAAAAATGAGTGAGACTCAAAGGCATCTGGTAGCCCCCAGGATGCTTAAGGAAGAGCAGTATCAGGAAGGACACACACTGTAGAGAAAATTGCAGGAAGCCATGGAAAGAAGGTTGGAGAAGGGATGAGGAGGGCTGGGACAGGATTTCGTACCTGGTGTAGGGTTTTCCTGCAATGAAGATGCCTTCACCAGGTCCTATACGAGCCAAATGTGCAGTATACAAAGGGTCAGCACATTGACCCGCTCCTATGTCTGTCACTGGTGGTTACCATGAGTAAGAGGGCAAGTGTATGAGAGTGAAAACATTTAACTGTTCCCCAGGACAGAGCTCCCACAGTCCTACCAGTTGCTCTGGGGAAATGCCTACAGTCTAATATCATCCATCCCCTCTCAGTGCTCAACTTTATCCTGTGCATAGGTGATCTGTGATCTGCATTTCACTTAGTGGCTACCACTCTTCTTCTTGATGCTAGCCCAGATTTTTAATCTTTCTCATCAGATTTTTTACCTTTCTGGTATCTGAGGGATTACTACTGCCCTCATATTAGTTATCACTTAAGCAAGTCAGGCACACACACGCCTGGTTTACAGACTGAAACCACCAGTTCCAGTCATTTTCTTTCCTCCTGTCTAGACTGTTCAGTTTGTCAGCGTTTCCTTAAAAAAATCAAATGCACAAAACAGTACAGAAAATTTGAGTCTTAACTTCAGAGCAATATGGATTGATGGGCTGCTCCACAATGTCATGTTTGTGAACATGGAGCCATCTCAATTGTTTTTAGAGCTTTGTAATATTGCAAATTTATGTTCAATCACACCAAACTTACTTTCAGCTGGTCTCACTGTCCATCTGTCTGTCTCAGGCATATTTTTTGACTCCTATGACATTGTGCTGAGTTGACTCCCACCTGTGGTCCCTTCACTGCAGCAGCATTCTGGTTCTTTCTGCCTGATGGGCACAAATTCTTCCAACACAATATTATCTGCAAATGACATTAATATACACCTTGATTTGCTTTCTCCATCATTTATGAAGACTTGATGAAAGGTAGATTTAAGCTCTCCTTGCTAGAGAACTTCTATCCCAGCCTGACAGTTAAACTCAGAGCCTATTATTTACAGGGCATCTGGCCGCATTCTTATTTTCATTGATAATTCCTATCTGAAAATTTACAATAATTTTCCCAGTGGTAATTTCACCTTTTGCTGGTTAGAACCTCAAGAATGGACCTGAAAAGGGAATTTTTTTAATCAAGAAAATAAACAAAAGAACTGAACAAAGCCCAATGTATTTCTGACACCAGGCCAGAAGGTCACTTGAACCAGTTTAATTTTATTTGGATTGTGTTCTTGGCAATTCAACCTGACTTTATTTTGAGAAACAGATCTTGTGAGTAGTTTTTCCACACGTTGAATGCATCTGTGGTGTTCCTTTCCTCTAACAGTTCCATAATGCTAAGACAATTCAGTATGCACAGAAAAATTCCTCCTGTTATGACAGAGTGATGGAAATTAGATTTTTGCCATAGCAATTGAGTCTAGCAATCTTTCCCTCTTTGGAAGACAAATTTATCATGCTTCTTTCTCCAGCACCTAGCTCTGTGGCATCCAAATGTAGCAGAAAAATAATACAACCACAGCCCAGAACAAGAACTTCTTTTTAATCTTCGCTCTCCTTGTGAGGCAGAGGAATATGCATTTGTGCTGTTCCATTACCACAAAAGCAGAATAATATCTTGTCTCCCTTAGAGTGGGATCCATCTCACCTGAATTGATGCCTACACCTGAGAGAGTCATGAGCTACTTTTGTCGTCAATATCAGTCTTGTCAACAAAGGTACAATTCCTCTAGTCTGGTGTGGACAACTGTTTCAAGAGAAGATGAACTGTGCCCTGGGCTCTATTGAACCTACTGAGCCCTCTGGCTAGAATGGGAATGTGATCAGTGTACACTGCTTGTACTGTAGGTGTTCCCACAGGGTCTGATGACTCCTATTGTCACATTGTGTTCTCTCTCTGGCCATTATTTGACTGCAGATGTCCATTTGCTCACCCTGATAGTTCCCATATAGATGTCAACATGCAGGAATTTGGGGCAAATATTTTTTCTTTTTGCTGCTAACACAAAGCTTTAGTCAAGATCCTCTGTGGTGCTTGGCTTTGCCTTTCAGCATGAAGACACTCTTTGAAGCCTACCTGCATAAGTTTGTCTGGATTCACAATTCAGGGTTCAGGTTTAGACCATGTCTATCAAAGAGCACAGAGGTATTTTTGAAGAGTAAGAAGTAGTCCCTAGTGTTAAAATTGGGTCTGCACAAGGTACTAGGCTTGGCAACCAGCTGGTGCTCATCCACCCAGCAGTGCTGGTGGCAGGTGGCTAGCTGTTGAGCCATTTTTATTTTGCAAGATAGAGGGCCCTTAGTTACCAGAAAATGACATTCAGTTGCTCATGAAGCCTGGTGTGCCTTTGCTTGTCCCAAGCCTGCTCTGTCCCTTGGCCCTGGCTCAGGGCAACCAGTTTCCCCCAAGTGGGCTGAGCTGGGGTCTCACTCCCTCAGAGAGACCATCATCACTCAGATCCTTTTCCTGGGCTGCTCAGCTCCACCTGGGATAACAGATGGGGTAGCTCCCATGCTGCTGCCCTAGCCCCACAGATGGGTCAATGCAGCGCTGGGGCATCACACTGTAAATTGGGGTGGTGAAAAGATAGGGGATAGGAGCAACCTCTTCCTGGGAGGCAAGGGGCACCTTCTTCAGATGCTGATTTGGCCAGTGCCTTTAGCATGGAGAGAAATGATGTTCAATACAGGTTGGTCCCTCGGGTCAAGTGAGATGGCTCAGGCTTGATGGCCCCTTGTATGCATGTTAATATCTAGCACACAATACCCAAATATCCTCAGCATCCCCCTTCGCACCTGAGTCCTCCCAGGGAGCAAGGGCAGCTTTTGGAGACTCCTCATTAGGTCACTGGCCTCAGGAGCCGAAATCTCCCCTCCCCCACCTCTGTACACAACTGTTCCTCATTTACATAAATTATCTCTATTCAATTATCTGTCCAGATGTCCGAATTGTGCCACCAATGATCTGTGAATGAATTAAAAATGGAATATAATTTAATAATAACTGATTAGAAGGAGATTAGTTGTTATATAAAAAGGAAAAACCAAGAGATAGCTAGTTGCCCTTAATCCGAGCCAATCCACAGTAATTATAGAAATACAGTCTCGCTTGCTCGTCTTCCCCATTTCTCTTCTTCTCCCCCCACCCCATTTTCTCTCTTTCTCCTTTTCCCTTTCCTCTCTGTCCTTTCTTTCCTCTCTCTCTTCTTTCTTTTTTGTTTCTTGGTCTCTGTTCCTCCCGTGCCTTCTCTCCACTTTCTCCTCCTGATTATACGTACCTACGTCAACAGGGTCAGACCCCCCCCCCTCTGGCTGCTGATACACCCGTGTAGCTGGGGATGTTCTGGCAGGTCCGACCAGCAAGAGCTTTTGGCTGCATTAACGTCCTGTCTTTCAAGCCATGTTAATGATGGTGTCTCTATACTCTCACTTTTCTGCTAAACATTGCTGGAATCGCTGCCTTTTCCCCAGGTTCCTAAACCAGACTCTTTTCAAGTTTCCCTCTCTGTGTCCTTCGGAGCCGTGCGGAGCAATTAGAACAATTTCTACATGTCACTGGATGTAAAATCGTAAGCAGTGCAGAGGCTCTGGCTCCTCCTCTTGCACCAGAAGCACCAGCAGCAAGTCCCTGAGGCCCCACAGTGTCTCTCCCTGGAGAAGAGCACCCAGACTTTTCCAGGAAACTTGTAAAATATTTATTTTTTCAGTGATATTTCCTCCTCTCCCGAGCATGCAACCACAATACCCCAGAGCCAGGCTGAGAGTGCAGCGCTTGTCCAGCTATTGGAGGCAGAAAAAATTGGAGAGAAAAACACAGCTCCCTGCTACCTGAATGCTCTGCGGGGGTCCCCCACCTTGTCCAACAGAGCTCCTGCATTCCTGGCTGTCACCCACTTATGCCAGCTGGGGCTCCTGGTGCGGGCCTCTGTCACTCACTGTGATTTGCAATGGCGTAAAGCTGAATAACTAAAAAACAGGATTAGCTTATTTTTACTCCTCTTGTAAATTAGAACAAGGAAAAAGAAAGTCATGTGCTGATGTTCACTGCTGAGCTGGAGTGGGATGGATTTTTGAGTAATTTCATAACATGATTTAGAAACTATCAGTTAACAACATAAGTCAAATTTACCCCTTAGCTCAACATGAAGCTTGTCAGTTGTGGGCAGTGATTAGGGATACAGCTTAGAGAAACACTCTTTTACAACAAAAATGAAGCTGAACATGCAAACATTTGCCTTATCATAGACTCATCTACATGTACTTGGGTACTAGATACTGAAAACTTTCAATGTCTTGTCTTGCTGTGTGAATGCTCTCTTCCCTGACACCCTGTTTCTGAATTAAAAGCTCTGCTCCTCCTTCAGACATCACCACTAAGAGATGTGCTCACAGCAGCAGGTCTACCTTCCCTTCTTCTAAGCACTAAGCCATCTGCAGTCCATATCCCTACCCACAAAACTGGTCCATAAATGGCTGCTCCTTCTCTCAGGGACAACTGCCATGTTTGGAAAGTCAACTGAACTAGTTCCTGTGTTTCTCCAGCATCAATTTAAATCCATGTTCCCAAGCTATGCCCGTGCTAAGATCTGTCCTGTATCATTGACATTGGTGATATCAGCTCAGGCTGATCAATAGCACTGGGATCTTGGCTCTGCTGCAAAGAGGTCAGAGTTAACAGGGACAGGAGAAAGACCAAGCATGGAGCAAGGTCCAAAAGTTTCAGGTGCAGCAGTGTTCTGCATGGAAATATTTGTATATAATATTATTCAAAAACATCTCTTTGAAATGTCTAATCTAGACGTTATTACCTGCTCATTTCCATGACGTCTGAGCATCCCATGAATGCAATTCAGTACAAATCATTTGATACAAATAACGCTTTGTATGTTGGTGCTGGTGTTGTCTTCTACACCCCTTAGTCCAAGAAAAAATTAAGGAGGAGTTTGTTTTACTGGCATGGTGATCAGTTCTCTGCCTTTTTCATTATTGCAGACTTCCTCAGCTTAGGTAAAGGCTGTGCTGCCGCCTTTATTGGAGCTGCTGCATTTTGAGGTGCAGCTGAAAAGCATTACCCCACTTGGCTCTAGTGAGAAGGAGCAGAGATTGGAGAGATCCAAGGTCTAAAGACCAGAGAGAAAACTTTGCATATAACTTAATGGGCCGCAAACCATTTTTCTGAGGTCATGGATGACATTCTGATGGCAGTTAGTGGTTATTTTACCCTTTAATACACCTTTCATTTCTTTAAAATAAGGGATTTAATGTTAGAGCTTAGTTAATGTTACAGCTGCACCAACAACCAGCAAATATTCCACCAAATAAGTTTTGAGAATGTTGGCATCAAAACCCCACAACCTTTTAAAAAGCAATAGAAATTAATGACTACACAATGTGTAAAGTTTTGATTACCCTGCCATTCAACCCCTTTCATTAGCACAAACACAAATGTGAGGATCTACATCTGGGTCAATTATCTTGCTTTTTCCTGTGGAAAGTCCATCCCGTTCTTCAAAAATATTTATGAAGGTTTAATGTAGCGAGCTTGCCTGTGCAAGTGCTGGAAGCACAGGGGCCATATTTATTCCCTCTTTAGTCAGTCACTCCAGGAAGGACTGGTAGCTCTAAAAGAAGCTGATCAAGACCTTGTTAAGGTAATATGTCTCCTTTACAGGTCACTGCCAGCAAAAGAATCCATGAATTGTAACTTCTATGTTGTTGCCATATTTTATGATGTTACCTTGCATCTCACAGTATTTGTGGTTTTCACAAAGACCTCTATGAACCAAGAGATTACAAGAAAATTTCAGCTTTTATTAAGGAGTGCCTCCACCACCACTGCTGCAAAAGGCTTGACAACACCAAATGGAGCCATTCTAATGCTCAAAAAAGAAGCTTAATACATTATTTAAAGCCTTCCATAATTTTCAACCTAATATATTTATTTTTATGGACTTCATTCAAAAACTTTGGTCTCTTGGGCTTTTGCACTGAGCATTTTGTATTTTGATAATTAAAAGGTTAGCGCTCTTGTGGCTAGAAGACGTGTTCAGCAGACTTTGAAGGATATTATTTACATATGATTTGGCTTTGATAGTCTTACCTCTTTGAGTAATATTTTACTCACAAGTAGTCTCATTGGCTTCTATGGGTATTATTCCGTATGATAATATGAGGAGAGGTAGCAAATCTGCCCCTTAGGTTAATGCAAGACAAGCCATAGTTACTGAAGGTATATTAATGCTTTATGTTTTGAAAGAAGTGTTTTATTCTGTTTCTAAACCCATCTCTGAAGCCCACATGAAAGCATTATACACCTTGCTATTTCTGCTGCAGAGATTCAAAGTTAAAGGGATTACTGATATGTTTCTATACCAATAATTTTCCCAAGTTTACATTTATGTTAGGGATGTGTGAACTGGAAGCATAATCAAACTGCTTGCACATGATACCTTTTCATTCTCCCTTTTTTTTTTTCATTATTTCCATCAGGGTTTTGGTATCTGCTTTTCTAATGGTTATTAACCTCCAGAAGAACCTCAGTTTGAAGCTGGTTTTGTTGATAGTATTTATGGAAATTTTCAGGGGAAAAATGTTCATTTGTGACACATGTAAGTACATCTTGCAATGCCCTGAGTGACGTTCAGCTGTATTTGTCAGTGTAGCTTTTGTTAGGAATCTGAAGATGAAGGGCAGAGCCACGGCATGAGCAGAGGGTCCGGGAGCACTGCAGTCCAGTCCTGCCCTAACTTCATCAGAAGACAGTGGCTTTTAGTACACCAAAGCCAGGACTTTTCCAGACCACCCCGGGTGCAGGACCATGTCCAGCTGATACTCCTGCACGTTTCCTGGGAGAGGCAGTGACACCATCCTGCGCCATTGACTTCACCCAGCCTCATCCCTGAGGAGCAACCACTGCTTTCCTTCCAGAACCTGCAAACATCTTAGTTCAGTTCAAAGTCCCTCCATCTCTCTTTAACCAATTCCTGTCAACAAACATGCTCGTGTCCTGGATTGCTCCCCTGGGCTCCACCTCTGCCTTGCAAACCAAACCTCTGGTACGCAGCTGTGAGCCAGCTTTGCCCATGGTCCACCACACCAAAGCAGCAGCACTCACAGAGCTTTCCCCAATCCCAGACTGCCAAAACGCTCTTTTATGCCTTCAAGGTTGGGTTGTAAAGAGCCTGGGGAGTGAGACTGTGGCATTTTCAGAAATCCATGATGACCTGAAGGTTGGCTGCTCGGTTCTGCACAAGGATGAAGGCAGAGATCCATTGCTAAATAGAGGCTATTTTCCAACAGAACAGGACATGTTTTCCAACAAAATTAACTGCATTTTGGAAGATACTATGCAAGGATGTAAGATGAAAAAGAGGACCAGGAGCATTCATAAACCATGGACCTATCCCAAGCAGGGATAGACTCTGCTGGCTCAGTGGTTTTGGTTAGCCATTTCATGGCTCTGTCTGCCCTCTACATTATTAATTAGGGGAGGCTGGGAAGCACTAATGATAGTTGGTGCTGAGGACTTGGCAACTCCACTGTAGATGTTTGAGGTGATTTCTTTGGATTAGCTCTTCTCTGATGCCATGGACTGAGCACCTGTTTGCAACTGGAGGGTGCTGGGATGAGGGGCCTCATACCACATCACCACCATCCCATCCTGTTTCATCTGCAAGGATACCAGTTTGCTTCTCCAGAGGCCCCAGTGCAGTGCAAGGCGCAATAATGGAGGCGACTGGGATCTTTGCGTCTGGAGTGCACTCTGGATCCAAAAAACATGTTCAGTGTAGACAAACTCATTAATTGCCAACTCCAACCTGTGCCAAGGCCATAAGCTTCATCAGTGCTGGAGCACATAGTGTAGAAGGTCTAAGCAGGAAAGACCATTCCTCAGGTAAACAGTTTTAACTCTGGGATATTAGAGATGGCTGTAAATCAGGTTTTCTCACACTGTGGAAAATTCTAACATTTTAAAGTCTCCATTTCTTTCCATGGAGAATTACCGTTGTCATTTTAAAATGCTGTTTTGTCACTTCATTTCATGTTTTTTTCCTCCTATTCTTCCAGGTCAGCAGCGACAGCCAGCAGCAAGCACTGCACGCGGTATGCACACACCTATGGATGGCAACACACCGGGACTGACAACAGAGAGAGCAATTCCTGTTTTATATTTTGAAATCATTAAGGTCATCAGAAACTCCATGGCACATGAAATATGTCATACTTCTGGCAGCGTGAAGATTCTCTGCTGCGTTATAATGGAAGAATTTTTCATCAATTGAGTATTCACTCAGTACTAGAGAGCAGAAGTGCCTGCTTTGAAAATTAAAA
Organism: Jacana jacana; assembly: GCA_013400555.1. Lineage (NCBI taxonomy): Eukaryota > Metazoa > Chordata > Aves > Charadriiformes > Jacanidae > Jacana > Jacana jacana. The sequence goes on along the minus strand of VZTM01000864.1, from coordinate 222,087 downwards.
TGAAAATAGATTTCAATGATTTTTCATGATCTAATGTGATAACGGCACAATAACATAAAATGAAAATGCATAAATTAACATGAGAAAATACATTTCAGAACGGTATTGTAAAACAAACTCTTTAAAAATAGATTGCTCTGGGAATTTCTGTAAGCAACTATTTTTCTGTCAAACCCCCAAACATTTCTATCAAAACAGCTTTTTTTTCCAGCAAGAAGCTCCTTTAAAAATGTCTCGCCTACTCTACTAATTATCCTCACTGTGAAAAATCCAGGCCGTATATTAATACTTATATTTAATTAAATTAATTAATTCAATTATGAATTAGTTAGCTTGACCTTCCGGTGCAGAATCCTGTTATGCCTTTGTTTAATAAATTAAAGAACCTTCCACCCTCCAAAAGCATCTCTCCTAACTACTTACAGAGGGTGACCAAACCACCTCCTAATTTTCTCCCTAACAAGCTGAATAGATTGAGCTTCTTAAATTCTCACTGTATGACAGGTTTTCCAGCTCGTGGGTTGTTCCTGAAGCTCTTATCTGAATAGTTTCCAGTTCTTCAGTGTTATTTTTGGAAATGCAGTCACCAAAAGTGGACACAATATGTATCTGTTATGGTCTCAGGATGCCAAGAGCATCCTCATCCTCCTGCTAGGTCATATTTTCTTGCCAGTACATCCAAAAATTGCGTAGTTCTGATAGAGCAGATCACACCAAAAATCCACGTTTATTTTTTATTATCTGTCACATCTCCACCATCCTCCCCAACACCAGTGCTTCCCATGACAGCATCCTGTGACCTTCATTTTCTGTTCTGAGATATATGATCTTGCATTTGGCTATATTAAAATCACATATTGTTCAAATGAGCAGAGCCTGCCAAGTGATCCAGATTGCTCGGTGTAACTGACCTGCTCCCATCATTATTTATCACCCCACCAATTTTTATGTCAGGTAGAAATCATTACCGGCATCGATTTTGTATTTTCTACCGAGTCGCTGCAAAGGCAGCACCCAGTATGGACCGGGAGCCCATCTCTAGGCGACCCATCCTCCAAACTTCTCCGCCAACGGACGAATCCCGGCTGAACTTTTCAGAACCAATGATTAGCCGGCTTTTCATTCATTTGACGTGTGTGATACCGACTTCACCTCAAGCTCATTTTTTTTTTACCAAGGAGGTCACGGGGGTGCCAAGCGAAGTGCTCGCCCTACACCTAAATGCGCCCTGACGACAGGTACCTCCCCGCCGCCTGATTTCTCACTCTCCTGGAGAACACGCTGCACTCCCCGCGCTGTTCCCCTCTGGGCACGCAGCCCCCGGGCTTAGTTGGGTTGTGGATTTGGGCACGGTGCGAAGCGGCACCGCAGTAGCCGGGAGCTGGTCCTCCTCCACGGGGGCTCGCCCGGGCGCTGGCCCCGCCGGGAAGACGCTCGCCCCGGGGACGCGGCCGAAGCTGCGGCCGCCC